>LPNX011113338.1:0-51363 GCA_001517045.1 Pseudotsuga menziesii
TTTTAGTGGGATTTTCAGGGAAATATGGTAGGTAAATGGACGAATGAGCCATGAAATGGGGTAGATGAGGTAGTTAACCATTTTTGGGTGTTAACAGGCGGCCATTTTCATATAGTTGGTTGTTGATTCTAATTGCGCTAGTTGCTTGCATGGAACTGGAAGACTATCAAGCAATGATAGTTGATGTGGCAAAGGTGTGCAGAGGTGCAAGATATCAAAAATTATGGTGGGAAAAAGAGCCTAGTCGATAGGTGGAGTGTGCCATTCACTTTTGGTTTTATTGGGAAGCATTGCAAGCCACAGCCATTGCCGTTCCCCGAGTCTCTCCTTATGTCATGGCCAAGTATCAGCGGATTCTTCGAATTTCCATCGGGCCCCACTATCTACATTCAGGCACGGCAGGACCCCGATCGACAGCGGCTACCTTTTCCTTATAAATTCACGATGGAATAATTGGATGCCATTGTCCAAGAGTGGTCGGTGGAATGGAAAAAACTGGTGAGTCAGGAGTAATTGTCTAAGGAGCCACCACCGAATGCCCCAGAAGAACCTACCCAAATGGAGTTGAGTACTCATGACTCTGACAATGAGTCAACGACGAACCCGGAGGATGCAGCATAGAGCATGCGGGAGGAGACTCACACTAAATGGTGCAAAGAATATGAGGTGGGTAGTGGTACCAGGTCAGGGATGGAGGACCAACTACAGTGGCTTATCAAAATGGTCACTCACTCCTTCGAGGATGCGACAAAGGCAATCTAAGAGTCGAAACATGCAGAATTCGATGTGGTAAGAGATCAAGTGGATTCCATTTTTGGCATTTTTTCCAGGCGGACATCTGCAAGACCTCAGATGCAAGACATCCCATCAGTCAGCACTAAACCCTACACTAGGAACGTGCAAGTTCCCCTGACTGCGATCGACATGGGAAATGAGGAAGTTCACCAGTTGCTGCGACCGATCCAGGGTGTGTCTTTAGATCTAAACAAGTTGTCCGCTATGGCATTAGTGGAATTATATCACATTGCCACACTAGAATTGGAGAAACAACATAAAGAGTTGACTGATGGCTATGTCCAGCCACATAGTGCAGCCGAGAAGCTGCAGAAAGAGGCAGATGATTTGCATCAGGTCCAAGTGTAGCTAGCAGAAGAAAAAAGTGCGAGAGATCGATGCATTGAAAGTGACCCGGGCTAAGATGCAGCAAAAGGTTGTCGAAGAGATTACTAAACTAAAAAAGGTTCAAGACCACCTGATCGTTGAATAAGAACAAATGTGTGCCCGGTGCAGCGAAATCAAGCAAGCTATTTCTGAATCCTACCATCACATTTTTGAGAACACAACCGAGCTCACCCTAGTCTAAAAGGCCAAATGATTGGGGTAAACTATTGTTCAGCTTCAAGATACCAACCTGATGCTCAATGCCCTGGTACAACCTACGACGTTATCAGAGCAGGTTGCGTAAAGGAAGGCCTCCATTAAATAAATCATAACTCAATTCCAAAGCATGGAGCAAGAGGCCAAGACCATTATGGAGGCAAAAACACAGTTTTGGTAGAACATTGTCCAGGATGAGCAGCTTGATCAGCTAACTACACAAGTGCAAGAAGAAAAAGGTCAACTGACAACCTTGACGACATCACTGAGGGCCATGCCATTGACGGTATAGATCACACGGGCCGAGGAACTGAAGGCACTACAGCAGATAGTCGCCCGTGCACAGGAACTCCAACAAAAGCGTCGTGCTCAGCTTGATAAATTTCAAGAAATTGATGGACATTTGGTGGTTAAAGTAGTCACCACGCTGCAGGTAGTACAGGAGAATCGACAGATGGTCGACGACAAGGCCAGAGAAGAGCACCCAGTGCAGCAAGCTTTGACTAATTGTCAGAGTACTACTGACAAATTCCAGCTTCAAGTTCATGAGATCACGCAATAATTCAAATATTTCAAGGCACCGACATCGCCACATACCCTGTCAACCTAACATGGCTCGGGGATGAGCCACAATACTGTGTTGGGGGCCTGTTGGTAGGGGTTTTGGTAAGTGAGTTGCACAGCATCACGACAGCTACGCAAGCTCACACGGTACTGTACAAGGCTAGATTAGCGCGATGGGAGGAAAAATAATTGTTTTGAATATTTTATATATTATTTAACCAAGTTTTTCGCAATAGGTCATTAGCCGTTATAAGTTTGTTAGAAGTGGGCCTTCAATGTAATGGTGCATGCCTATTTATAGATCTAGTTTTGCAATTAAAGGGGGTTTTTTTGGAAAGGAGAACTTAAGCTTGAGAAATCTTGAATCTATGAGTATCGCATGAGATCTAGTGTGATTTGAATCTTAGAGAATTTCCTGTTGTATCTGCGACCTATCTAGGTTGCATTTTTTACGTATTCAGCCTCCGGTTTTGGAGAAGAATTCTTTGGTTTTGGATCTTTTGCGTAGATCTAATATATGAAACAATTGATGCATAAATCTCGTTTTTTGTTTTACTGTTCTATCTATTGCGATCTATCTTGTTATGATGTTGTGATGATCTAGATATGGTATGATGGTGTAAGTTGTTAGGATGTCGTTGTGGTTTACTTTATTCCTACTATACTGATGTTGATGTGATATGTTTTAAGTCTGTAATATTGTTGTTGCATTATGAGGTTGGATAATTTTTATGTTGTTGCGGTGACAAATATATGATGCACTCTGTAGTCATGGAAATGAGTTAGTGTCGATTGCATAGTCTTGGATCTCTTAGTCGTGTTGTTTTCCCGTCAGATCCCCATATCCTCTGTCCTCACTATCGAAAACTTGGTTCCGACAGATCTCCCTTGAACATCTCAGGTGAGACTTCATCCGCTCTGCGGATGTTGTTGGGAAGGGTAAGACCTGTCTGGGTCAGTGCTCAGGAGATCGCGTTGGTCGAGCATCGACAGAGTGAGAACCCCTGTCAATTAAGCTTTGTTGGTGGGTGTTCGCCAACACATATCTTAGGTGGGTTCACTTCAACACTATGTAGATACAAACTCCATTGTCCAAGGTGCAACAGGCACTAATCTCCAAGCCTAGCGCTATCCCTTTTTTGACCTCTTTCCCCTGAAAGTTGACTGCTCCTTGATGAATCAGGTAATATGACATTGTCATATCTCTCATTGAGTATATCCCTTTGGTACTAGACAGTCCCAACTCTATCCTTACTCACCTTGTCTCGGTTAAGTTTCCCAAGATAGTGGTTATCTTCATCAATTGCTAGTAACTCAACCCTAGATCTAGTATTACCCCTATAGGTCACTTGTATTTCACTTTGGATAAACCCCCATAAGACTGAATCCCTCATCCAAATCCCAAGTCCACTTAGTATTATCATCCATAGATCTAGAGTTTCCAATTACCTCACACCTTATGTACCTCAAGCCATACTTTATCTAATCTGGTGTCTAAGTCTAATCTCTCTTGTCAGGAGTAGATTTGGGTCTCCCCCGTTGTTGTCTTGGAATTAGTTAACATAAAGCGAATACTGCCTTGATTGGCATGACAACCATCCATTTGAGATTCTAGGCAGTCTTGGTTCCACCTCCTTAGTTTCTTGCCCCTCTACCATGCATCCTGGATCCACCATACATAGGAAACTACAAGGCTGGTGATAACAATGGGGTTCCAAAACCCTAAAAGAGAGAAAAGGATGAAAAAAACTATAAAATAGTGTGGAGGTATCCATCACAAGATTCACTTATTCCTTCTTCCATTATTTGATTTTTGTGAGTACGTTGAGAAGCCACCATTCTCAAAATAGTCACATCATTTTTCCAAGTATTCCATTGCCCCACCATCACCCATATTGTACACTAAGGCACCCTCTGTACTACCAAGCCTGTGGAGAGGTGGTACAATTCCAAGTTAGGGCATGGTGGCCCATTTTCAAGAAAAACAAAAGGTATACTTGTCCCATTTTTGTTTATTTATCTTAGTCGTTTTTGCTTATTTTTTATTGTGTTACTAATATTTTATTTGCAGCTAGCTCTTTTCATTGAACTCTACCCTTGTGTCTCATAGACGAAAGGGAGGTGCTTTTGCACGTAGCTAGGGTGAAAACCCGACTACAATTTTGGTGACTCCACCAGTTGATCCCCAAGCATCCCTTGTTTTGCAGGTGTTTATCTCATTTTCCTTCACAATCGCCACTGATCGGACCCCCACGAGGTCGATCCAAGTCTGTACGGCACTAATGTCTATCCTTGTTAGCCTTTTTTTTTTAAATTCCAGTTTTGGTCCTAGTCATTTCTTTTGGGCTGAAACCCGCAACCCGATCGCAACTTTCGGGCCAAAACCCATGACCTAGGTCACAACTTCAGCCACTAAAAGGCGTGACTTTCCTCCCAGGGCATAGTCACGTTTGTTTTTTGTAGCAGAAGTGACCCAGTCACTATTGTGTGGCCTGTTTGTGTGACCCAGTCGCCTATGTCCAACAGTTAGAAGCGACCTATCTGTTTATGAGCCCAGTTGTTTATGTTTTTCCTGTCTAAATGGCCCATTTTCCACTTTTTGACGGTTACATGCAATCTGTCTATTTTTTAGTTAATTTCTGCAATTTACATTCTGTTTTTCATTATTAAACAATTGGAAATTAACCTACTTATTGATCCCCTCCTCCTCTACTCGATCATCTCCCTTCAGGGTCTTCTGAGATACGACGAGGGGTTGAGTAAGTCTAGTAATAGGCACCCACTTTAGTATTTTTCTTTTCAAATAAAAACAAAAGACTTTGGAGGCTAGAAGGACTGGAGACCATTGGGGGTCTCACGGAGTTCATGTCCTCCTTGTTGAGCACTGAGCACTTGGGGTGTGACCTGTGGATCTACAGGTGGACTTGCTTCCACTTTGATGAGAACCCAGCACTCCCTCTTTTATATGAAGGATGTGAATTTGTGGTAGTCACACTACTAACTTACTAGCATCATATTCAGTTTTCAGACCATTATTATGTGTCCATTTCACATTTGAAGGTAAAAGTAAAAATTTCAAACACAAGTACACACAACCACACCAAATAATCAACCAAACTCGGTTCATGACACCGAGCGAACCCTTAAAAGTAACTAATTTACTTAACAAAAATTCAGTTTGGGACATAAGTATCATCTGCAACAATTGTGGGAAGTACTTGAGATTTGCCCTAAAACTCATTGTGAGGAGTACCATAGGAAACCCAAAGTAGCTGGCCAACGAGAGGAATTAACAAGCAAAACAGGAAACGACCCCATCTAGATTGACTAGAAACACCCTTGTGAGGTAAAAGCCAAAGCGTTCTCTTCAGGCAGTCTTGGTGGCCGAGTGACTACCTGTGAACCAATAGGAATTTGTTTTAAACCGGGGTCCAAATTAATTACCATTTACTATTACAATCCATCATTGCTCCACCACATTCTTCCTCATGACTTAGGGGTGACCCCCCTCAGTTTGGGTCTTTATACTATCACCGTTGGAACCTTTTTCGACAACCCTCCCTGCCTTCAGAAGGCTACACAGCCTCTGATTCCGATTCGGACTCCTACCACTTCGAACTGAATTTTGTCACTGCACCATCTAGCCCCATGGCTAGCACCAATCTCGATCCCTTATCCGGAGAGTTATTTGGTGGTGGACCCATGTCCCTACCTCCCATCAGCACTGGGATCCCCGCCAGTGGTACCACCACCACTGCGCATGCTGCTATAGGTACTCTACCCACTAGTAACGGACCCACAATAGCTACCACAATCTCCACCATACCGCCTTACATGCCTTAGGTAAGTGGCGATTTTGTGACCATCCTATCCATCCATACGATGGGGAGTCAGCCTCACATACCCCCAGCCATGCATGTGCATCATTTCCCCGCAAAATATGGCCCCATCATCGGTCCATCCCGAACCAACCTCGAATCAAGCCTACCATTCATGGATCATCTTAATTTACTAGACTTGGCCATATTAATGAATGACCCCATCATTCATCAACCTTACTGGCCTCCCATGCAAACCAAGATTCCTTCGGACATTCCAAAGTTTGAAGGAAAGGTGGGGGAAGACCCCCAAAACCACATCATGTCGTCCCACCTGTGGTGTTCCTCAAACAAAATTATGGATGACTCCATCTGACTGAGTTTATTCCAATGCACACTTACAAGTGCTACGAAAAAATGGTATATCGAACTACCCCAAGCCTCTTACCCTCCAACCATCCACTACCACCCTTCGCACCTATGATGGTCGCTCTACGAAGGTTGAGGGAATTCTTCTGAATGTTCCTATTTCCTTAGCCGGTAAAATGGTTTTGATTCACATCGAGGTCATTAATTCCCAACTTGAATATAACCTCTTCCTCTGATGTAGTTAAATGTATGCTATGAGAGTCATGGCATCCACCATCTTTCGACTCCTCATGTTCTTATGTGATGGAAAGATCATGATGGTCAATTAGTTAACTTACTACGATACATAATGACTGGCCACACTGGAACATGTCATTCTGACCATTGATACTACCATCAACATTGTATCCATTCCATCCTTATCCATGGTAGGACTGGGATTTTTACCAAAGCGTCTATGGCAGACTCATTTCCATCTCTACCACCTCCGACCATGTCGACTGATACAGCCGAGTTGTGTAGTATTTCATCTAGTACCATCCCGACTCCACCACAAAATCAATCGCAACCTCAACCTTTATCACCTAGGAATTATTGGGGTTCTTTCCCAATACACACAATTCCCTTCCTATTCCCACCATCCAGCATCATGAGCAAGCATGTTATGGCTACTCTGAATTTACCAAATTTTACATTGGGGATTCCTGTGTGGTAACTTGACTAAATACCCCACCTCCGATGCCACAAGTTGTGTTGAATCCCATCCAACCAATCATGGTAGAGTCACACCCTCCACCAAGCATGTCAAACACACCTTCCGGTCCCAAACATTCCCCTCAAGTCCCAAGGAAGACTATGGACAATGCCTCCAAAGTAGCAGCCGAACCTCGGCCAACTCCATCTTGCACTTTGTGTGATGTCCACAGACATGCAACCCAAAACTGCCCAGATATACCTATCCTATGCACACACATAGATTTTATGGATACAATCGATGGCCTTCTAGCAGTCACCATCTCAACTCCACCAGCGGACAAGAACAAGTCTTTATAGACTAACCATTCATGCACAATTTGCAGTTTATATGGCCACTATTCGCACCACTTCTTGAACTTGTCCAAGTATCGATCTATCCATCATGATATTTGGAAGGAATCTCATGAATACGAGGTCACTTCCATCGAGGAGATTCACCCTCCAGTTTATTCCTCAAACATCACAACCATTTACATGCTCTTGAGCTCCACCGACCCCTACATCTTTGCAACCATAGATGATCCCTCTAATCTATCCAATTGTTGTTTCAGCAATGACGAGGAGATAATTGAAGCCTTGTCAGCTCCTGAATACCCATGGGATGATATGCACCATCGCTTGTTCTTTATCCCCTGAGAACCTTCGTTGACATCAGATCAATATTCAATTGAGGCTAAGGACTTCATCCATGGAAAGGTGGATTAGTTCAAAAACCCCATCCCGGCTCCCAATTCCTTTGAAGAGGGAAACATTTCACCCACTATTAAGGTCAATATCTCAACCAACCTAGAGGTTGTTGAAGAAATCACACTTGGAGAATCATGCTCCCTTGAGGAGTTCACATCTTACAAGGCACTTTTTCAAGAATTCTGTGACATCTTTGCTTGGTCCTATACTAAGATTCCTGGGTTGGATCCATCTATTGTAGAACATCACATTGATACATGTCCTGATGTGGCACTTTTGTGTCAGAAATAACATCCCAATCACCCTTCAAAGGTTGTTGTGATTAAAGCCGAGATTGAGAAGCTATGCATAGCAGGATTCATTTACCCCATTGTGTATACCACTTGGGTTTGTAATCCTATTCCCGTGAATAAAAAACAAGGTACCATCCACGTCTGCACAGATTTTTGTGATTTGAATTTGGCATGTCCCAAGGACAATTTCCTGACTCCTTTCATCGACCAAATCATTGACGCATGCATCGGACATGAGGTCTTTTACTTCATGGATGGTTTCTTCGGATACAACCAAATTCAGATATGGAAGGAAGACTGATACAAGTCCGCGTTCAGAACCCCCTGGGGCACATTTGCATATCAAGTGATGCCTTTTGGTCTTAAAAATGTTGGAGCCACTTTCCAGCGAGCCATGACATAGTGCTTACATGACCTTGTCCACATCATACCGTTCTACTTGGACAACCTCACTGCTTGCTCATGTAAGCGTTCACAACACTTAGACGACTTACAACAAGTCTTCCTACGATGTCACAAGTACAAAATCTGCTCGAACCCTCTCAAGTGTTTTTTTTGTGTCCCAGCTGGTCGTCTACTTGGGTTCATCATCTCTTGCAAAGGGGTTGTGGTTGACCCTCTCCAATTTCAAGCCATTCTCGATATACCCTCACCATGAACTTTGCACCAATTATAGAGCCTCCAAGGCAAGGCCAACTTCCTTCATCGCTTCATGCTGGAATATGCAACAAAAGCCCATGGATTCTTTTGCTTGCTTCATACCAACATTCCACTTGTTTGGGATCAGCATGCCCAAGATTCTTTTGATGCATTAAAGCAAGCTCTGGCTTTGCTCCATTGTTGTCTGCACCTGACTTCACCAAAGACTTCATCCTCTATGTGTCGGCATCCAAAAATGCCATCGCTGGATTTTTGGTCTAGGAGGACGATGCTCGTCAAGAGCATGTAATTTACTACGTTAGTTAGAATCTGATCGATCCCTCCTTATGATATTCAAATGAAGAAAATATGGCCCTCATCGTCGTCTTCTTAGTCCAAAATTTACACCATTACATTCTTGCCAACCATACTCAATTTGTTGTCAATTCCAACCCAATGCGATACCTCTTGAGTCGTTGCCTCCTACAAGGTCACGCGGCCAAGTGGGTTTTCATTCTCCAAGAGTTCAACTTGGAATTCGTTTCCCCCAAGAGCACCAAATATTTTGCTCTAGCTGCACTTATGACAGACCTTCCTCCATTGTCTGCATCACCACTGATTACGGTCAACCTTCCTAATGAATCCTTATTTGTCATTTCCACGACAGACCTATGGTATGGGGAAATTCTACTGTACTTGCACACCCATAAATTTGAGGCCCGTCTAAGCTGCAAAGATAGAAGGTGCATCTGAAACCAAGACACTCACCATCTCCTCATTGGGGATGTTTTGTATCATCGAGGCATCGATACCATATTACGTTTCTTCCTCACCCATTACAAGGATGAACGGGCCCTTAATGACTGTCATATTGGAGCTTACAGTGGCCACCTATCTCGCTTGGCGGCTGCTCAAAATATTCTACATACTAGATACTTTTGGCATAACATTTTCACTGATTGCATCGAGGCGGTAAAACACTACCATAGCTATCAACTCTTTTCCCCAAAAGCAAGCACTCCCCCTACACCATTACACCCGGTAGTCACAATCGGTCCCTTCTGCAAATGGGTGATCGACTTCATGACATGTAACTCCACCTCGGCCGATGGCCACAACTACATCATCATGGTCGTTGACTATTTCACAAAATGGGCTGAGGTCATTCCCACATTTAACTATAAGGCCAACACAGTGACCTTTTTTTTCTTCAACCATGTGACCGCACGTTTTGGTGTCCCTCAACAGATAGTTTCAGACCACATTCGTCACTTTGAAGGCGCGGTTTGGACAGAGCTCTCAACCATGTTGAATTTCGAACACCAGTTCTCCTCCTCATACTACCCTCAGGGAAATGGACAAGTTGAAGCTATCAACAAGATCATCAAGACCATGCTCCAAAGGATGGTGGGGAACCATAAGACCAACTGGCATCATATACTCTTCTCAACCCTCTGGACCTATAGGACATCGATAAAAACCTCCACCAATTTCACCCCCTTCCACTTAGTCCATAGTGTCGAATCGGTACTTCCCATTGAGTTCCAAATCCCATCACTTTTTCTTGCCATAGAACTCCTTCCTGATACCTCACCTCTATAGGAACGCCTTCTACTGCTTAAACAGACCAATCAGGACCGTCGTGTTGCTCTCCAAACCATTGAAGCAGCTAAAACATGGTTGAACTCACATTTTGACTCCCATGTTCACCCTCGCACCTTTAGAGAAGGAGACCTAGTCCTTGTTTACGACCAATCCAATGACAAGTTGGGAAAAGGGAAGTTCTAGTCCATGTGGTATGACCCATATGCCGTCCATCGTTTCCTCAGAAAGGGGGAATATATTCTAGCTTACTCAAATGGTCACCTCTTGGAGAACCCCTGCAATGGACTATACCTCAAGAGGTTCTACACCTGAGGTCACAACCATGGGCCACTTGTATGATATTTTCAATCTATTTTTGTTTTACATCATTCTTCACACGAGTCTTACACATTGTTTCCTTGATTTCTCCAGATGGATCCTAACTCATGTCACTACATTGGATTTGTTGATGAAGCAAGCATATGGTCTCCAAATATCGTGGCTATGTGGGTTATCTATTCCCCATCACATGAGTTGATCCACATCAACGGAATCTGTGTTGGCATTGCTACCAACAACCATGTAGAATACAATGGTGTCACTGGCCTCCTAGCCGCCTCCCTTCAGTTGGGAATTTGTCACCTTGATGTCTTTTTAGACTCCCAGCTGCTTGTCTCCCAATTGAATTATCGCTATCGGGTATGCAATCCTTTCCTCATGTAGTGTCATGATCTGGTGGTCATAATTATATGGACTTGAATGTATTTTGTATTATGTATTGATGTTCCTACTTAGACTTGGAAGTTCCTGATCTATAATCATTGGTTACCCTCCTTAGGGAGAATAGAGGTACTCATTCCCACCATTGTTTTGTCATGCTAGTGTTGGCTTCATCATTCACTGTCTCCACCCATCCATTACCTTCTAGTTTTGTTTTAACCTGAATTACTACTTGACTTGTGGCATGGAGGAACTTTCCCCGCTAGAACCTTTGTTGGACAAGCCTCCCTATTTATATTGTGTCTTGGCTCTGAGTTGGTGACAGAACTTGCCTTTGCTGAGTTAGATTTTATGCCTAAATCATTCTGGTCGGTTGTCCCAATGTTTGCCACTGTACAGAACTCCCCCTAGTCACTTGAGATGTTGTTGGCTAAAACTGAAAGCTCATGTACTACTTGTGTTGAAAATGTGTCTATGCACCCATGGAAAATGAAAATGCTAAAATTGTGTTTCTTAACATATGTGAAAAAGGGCAAGAGCAATGAAATGCTAAAATACCCCTTGAAGGGTATAAGAAAAGGTCCCAAAAGAAATGGTTAAATATATGCTATATCCAAATATTACTAACCTTATAAATTTGAATATGTCCCAGATGAAAGTTGTGATTCGCTGTTCTTTTAAGAAATGGTGAAGTCCCAAACGGTCATATAGGCCAAAAAGGCCATGGAAATAAAATTGATGGTCCTAATGAACTTGGATCAAACTTGATGTAGACATGATGCCTAAGTTGAATAAGAACTCTCTGAACAACTCAACCATTTGTGAGGCACTGCGATTCCTTGTGTTGTTGTTTGTCCGGCATGTGGTTATAGTGATCAGTATTCCCCTTCCATATCCAAAGTTTCATGATGTTAAGTAGGAAGTCATCCTTTTCCCTAGCCTTGTCAGTTTCAGCCTTCACCCTTCACTAGCAAATTGCTACAACTATGAAGTGAGTATAGTCCTGAAAGTTTAGTCTGAGTAATAATAAATAAAGCCCTATATATGTATTTGGTTGATGTAACTCCAGTTAAATGAATGCTACTTGTTGTGATTGTTTCTTAAATGATTTATATAGCACGTCTTAGCCTTATAACACTTGCAGCAGATGGATGATAGTCTGAGTTATATTATTCATATATGGTCATTTACAGATGATTTTATTGTCTATTGGATATGGTTGATGATCAGGTAGAGACTTGGAAAGGGTATGAGTATACACCCTAGATGGATTTGGACTCTCTTATTCTAATGAGATATTTTATCTTCAGTTCCGGGCACTTGCAGAGATGGTCAGGCTTATTTTACTCTTTTGATGCAGCTTTGCTTCACAGGATGATGTGTCTAAGCAGGGAGATGTTTTTATTGGATCTCCTAGGGAATTGTATAGGGAATAGGGGGTGCAGTCACTTGATTGTACCATAGTAACCCCATCCCAGAGAGCCTGGTGGGATCAGTTGGACAACACAGGCACCCTGGGAGGCTGTTTTGATAGGTTCACATTTCTTGAGGCAGATTAAAAAATGATTAAATGGATATTGAAGAAATCAATTTGGGATACTGAGGAAAGGAAATGACATGAGATGATTCATGGTGATGATATTTATGTCCTCCACACCTTCTCCAATAATTGCAACACCTGATTGGGCCCACACCTATTTTTTGGGCATTTTTATATTATTTTTTGGAGCTTTTGGGAGGCTCACGATTTCCTCAAGGAGGCACAAAGTCAAAAAATTAAAATATTATTTTATTTTATTGTTCTATGGGGCACCCAGAGGGAGTTAGTTAACACTCCATGAACCCGCCATGTACTTCATTTATTTCTTGTTGAGTGGGGTACCCTCTTTATGGGTGATCTAGTCCACTTTGGTACTTTATGGTTATATTGATCCATTTATTGTATGTTGAGCTCATCTCAACCATTGATTAGAACATTTTTTCTTTTAATATTAGCCACTCGTTTTGAAAGTGGTTAGGATTCTGGTTCTCTCATTTCTATTTAAAGGAGAGAGCTTCTCATTTGTAAGCGGTCTTTGGCTCTTGGATCTGATTAATAGAAAGATTTCTTTGTGGATATTTTCTAGATCTGCTTTGCATATGATGTTCTTTGGTGGTGATTGGAAAGTATCTTTCTTCCTAGCATTCAGAATATTTTGTGAGATCTATATCTTTTTTCAGGATCTTTGTCTTGTCTACAGGAGGGTGTTTTTAGCTGGAGTGTTTTTGCAGGGGGACCTCAACTCGCTCAGATTGTTTTTGTCTTGTATCAGCGGGTTTTCATTAGCTTCATTGTGATCTATGATTACTTCTTGTTACGTTTTTGTAGATCTCGCCTTTTATTTCATGGTACAGCAAATCTAATATTGTTGACGTTTGCTTGTACAGGATAGGGGGGCGCATTGGTCACTTGGAGCATAATGTTGGTCTTAGAACTCACTCATATATTCCAGAATTGATCAAGATGGCGCGGATCATCATCATCAAGGAATGTACAAGCATTTCTAGGTAAGATCTAACAGGTAAGTCTCTTCTCTTTCAGATCTCAATCCATTATACCTGCTTTTCTTCAATTTTTCTGAAAAACTCCTAAATAATAAAAATCCAAAAAAATATTTAATCAGTGAACTGCTTGATCTTTGAGAAAACCATTTCTTTTTTTTTAGATAGGGCATCCCTCTCACTGAATCATCCTTAACACTGTCCTAATTTTGATTGGTTTTCCCTAAATTTGACTTTCTGACTACTCAAACCCCAGCACCCCACTGAAAATTTGACTTTTCCAGAGTTGACTTTTTTTCGGAGAATAATCACATGGGTTTGTAGATCAGGTCTCCCTCATTCCAGAACACCCCCAACGCTGATCTAGTTCCTTCCAGGTAGCCCTAGATCTGAAAAACTGACTTTCAGCCTCCTAGCGTCCCTCATCATATTTTGGCTTTTCCAGATCTGATTTTTCCTGAAATTTTTTGACTTGGGTTTGTAGATCGGGCCATCCTAATCTCATCTCCACTCCAATGCTAAGCTGATAGTCTCCTGGTGGCTCTATATATATGAATCTGCCTCTCCAAACCCTAGCACTATCCCTCCTACTGTTGATTTCCCTATAACCTAAATCTTTCAGGCCAAATCCTTTTCTGGGTCCATAGATCAGGGCATATCCCAGGTGGGTTCATTTAAATGTTGTGCTAACACTAACTCCATTACCCAAGGATGAACATGCATTGATATCCAAGCATAGTGCTAGCCCTATATTAACCTCTTTCCCCCGAAATTTTACTGCTCCTTGATAACTCAGGTAACCTGGAATTTTCATATCTCTCATTGAGTCTATCTCTTTGGTACTAGACAGTCCAAATTTTGTCCTTACTCTCCCTGTCTCAGTTACATTTCCCAAGACAGTGGTTATCTTAATCAATTACTAGTACCTCAACCATAGATCTAGTATTACCCCTATAGGTCACTTTGGATCAACCCTCATCCAAATCCCAAGTCCACTTAGTATTATCATCCATAGATCTAGAGTTTTTGATTACCTTATACCTTTCGTACCACAAGCCATACTTGATCTGATCTGGTGTCTAGGTCTGATCTCTCCTGTCGAGAGTAGATCTGGGTCTCACCTATTGTTGTCTTGGAATTAGACAACATAAAGTGAAGATTGCCTTGATTGGTATGAAAACCATCCATTTAGGAGTCTAGGTAGTCTTGGTTCCACCTCCTTAGCTGCTTTCCCCTCTAGCATCCATCCTAGATCCACCTCATGCAGGAAACTACAAGGTTGGTGATAGCATTTTGGCGTCGTTGTCAGGGAGGTAGAGGCCTACCTTGGTTTGACATACCTCACCTCTCCTATGAAATTATATGTTGGTTAACACGACAATTCGTTCACCTGTCGACTCCACAACGCAACTCCACTGAGAAGCGAACCCATCACATAAATCATAATGAACTCAGATATATTTATCAGACGCATGAAGGAATTAACAAAAAACATGATTGAAACTACAAGACAAATAAACTACGAGTATGAGGATGATCTCGAGCATGACTATGGGTATGACTCTAGTTATCACAATCTTTATGATACCCACCAACTTCCTCACCCATGCAATAAATATTTTCCAACCATCCCGAGTGGCCCTGTAAGTCGACATGAACCTAGAATTCAATCCCAGTCAAAGCCTTATAGCCCAAGTAACCAAAGCTGTCAAAAAACAAGACAAACGGTCTCCTTTTGACTTTTCTGAAATACTGAAAGCACCTCATCCTATGCCAAGCGATTACACTATGAGGTTGCCCCATTTTAGTGGAAATAATGATATTTCTATTGAAATTCATTTGGACATTCTCTAGGATTGCATGGAATATAGAGGTGCAAACAATGAATATGTTTATATGCAAGCCTTAGGATAATCCTTGCAAGGGGATGTTCAACTATGGTTTGATTATTTAGCACCAGGATCCATCATTGGGTATGACATGTTCACAAATTTATTAATTCATAGTTGGAGTAGGAACACTGATAAAATTTTAGAGTGTCATCCTAGCAATGATTGTGCCGTTGATAATCAATATATTGACAATGTGCTTTCTAAATTGGACCATTCATCTCCGTATATGTTCCAAATTATGAGCATGCCTGCAATCCATAAGAATTTTACAGAGTACTTCAAGAATAATGTTTCAAAACCTCATGGTGAAACCAAGAGGGATATCAATCAAATCATATGAGATACTCTGTTATTATTACCTGAAGCAGTCATAGAGCAAATCTTGGATTTGATCCATGGAAGGGAACCTAAAATTCACCATCAAGAAACATCTTGAGTTGATCCTTCCATTGGTGAGGTCATTAAAGAGCCTTTAAAAGAGAAACTCAATAGTCATTTCCTAATTGATGATAATTTGAGTCATTATCCAACCTATCTGAATCTGGATTCAGACCTTGATCATATCACTGCAGAAGAAGAAAAGGCTGAAATTAATCAAACTTCTGTTGAAGAACAATCTTGTGGTCCTATTGTGATTGAATAGCATGCATCTAAGAGTGATAGGGAAACTGAAACCAAACTTATTGATGTTTTTCCTTATCTAGAGCTTAAAGAAGAGCAATCACATGATTATACAATTGTAAGTGAACTTGATCAAGAACATTGAAATGAGGGTCCTTGTCTTGGTGGTATCAATAGACTTTTCCATCCAATCCTTAAACAGAATATGTTGGTTCAATGTGTGGATACTGACCTTTTTTCGAATCTTGAAATCACTCCTAGAATTAATTTAAAAGCTCTTTCCTCTCATCAAATTCTGAGATCAATTATTCCAAGTCTGGGAGAAAAAATTTGGTCCACCCTCTTGTCCCAACTCCTCAAGTATTCTTGTATGCGTTTGTCTTTTAATCAAGTTGTTACTTTCAAAATTTCAAATCAGAAGTTTAAGCATTATCATGTAATTGGGGAAAAGGCACTTCATGTCTCTTCTCAGTTATCCGTAAGGAATAAAAAATTTCAATTTGTAAATCTGTATTATGGATGGCTGGAGAAGGTGTATAAAGATCAATTTTATCTTTGCTCCATTTTTAAACAACAAATGGACTTGATCTCATTCACAATTTCATTACATTACAACTTGTCCCCATTTGATTCTTCGTGAGTGAATAGAATTGAATGTCCTAGTAGGGTAGAGGAGAAAACAAAAAACTTTTTGGAGTGGTTGACTCATGAATCATATTGTCTTCCTCCTTATGAACGAACTTGCATTCCTTTTATGACCCTATCGGCATCTTGATTGATGAGTTTTTACAAATCCAATCTCATCCTTGGCATGATTTCATTTCTCTTGATCCATATATATCTTTAATTTTCAAACAACAAGTTATAATGGCTTCAATTTTCATTTACATTACTTACAAGCCATCTTTGATTTGTTGTATCATTAACGGTAAAGAAAGATCAATAGATTTGTTCAGCAAGTGGTTGCATTGGATTTATAATTTTACCTAACACTTGTCAAAATTGGTTAGAGTAGGGTAGGTAGGAATTAAATAAGCCTTTCCCGGTAGTAGTGTAGAACCTTACACCTTTCTTTGAAGCTCACTTTTGAAGCTCTTAGTGTAGATTTGATTGCTGCAAAATTAAAATCAAAATTTTATTGAAAGTTATGGTTATAGATTAGATTTATTTTCTGCTTTTCAGTTTCATACATTTTTATTTTCAGTACTTTATATATTATCCACATATCATTCTGACGGCCGTTCTGTGAGTTTGGTATAGCTATGGACATGCTGCAGGTAGTCGGTGCCATTTTTGGTAACGGTTGCAGAGCTAGATGGATTGATCGAGGATGCGAAAAGCAGAGTACGAGGACCAAAGATTCTGAGGTTCTCAAGCTCTCTTTTCAGCAGAGCACTTGTCTCGGCTGGAGCCAGATGTTATCACATATATAGTAGTTGGGATACCATATTCTATTTTTCAGATACAGTACATTTTTCTGCCAGATCTCTTACATATGAGATGCTAAGATGAGAAGTTTTGTCGGATCATTATTTTATTTGTGGACTATTGTACTCTCCCATGTTAGGACTGAGTCTTAGGACACTCAAATTTGAGGAATGATGTAGCTATTTAGTCATTTATAGAGCAGTTATTGATTGTCATATTTATATTAGTACTTTCTCATTGGACAAATGATGGTTCAGATGGATTATATGCATGATTATGACTCATCTTTTATTATATTGTGTTATGGTTATCATTTCCCTTATACTCATCTTTGTGACATGTATTAACATGTAGTGTCATGATCTGGTGGTCATAATTATATGGACTTGGATGTATTTTGTATTATGTATTGATGTCCCTACTTAGACTTGGAAGTTCCTAATCTATACTCATTAGTTTTACCCTCCCTAGGGAGAATAGAGGTACTCATTCCCACCATTGTTTTGGCTTGCTAGTGTTGGCTTCATCATTCACTGTCTCCACCCATCCATTACCTTCCAGTTTTGTTTTAACCCGACTTACTACTTGACTTGTGGCATGGAGGACCTTTCCCTGCTAGAACCTTTGTTGGACAAGCCTCTGTGTTTATATTGTGTCTCAGCTTTGAGTTGGTGACAGAACTTGCCTTTGGTGAGTTGGATTGTATGCCTAAATCATTATGGTGGGTTGTCCCAATGTTTGGCACTATGCAGAACTCCCCCTAGTCACTTGAGATCTTGTTGGCTAAAATTGAAAGCTCATGTACTACTTGTGTTGAAAATGTGTCTATGCGCCCATGGAAAATGAAAATGCTAAAATTGTGTTTCTTAACATATATGAAAAAGGGCAAGAGCAATGAAATGGTAAAATACCCCTTGAATGGTATAAGGAAAGGTCCCAAAAGCAATGGTTAAATATATGCTATATCCAAATATTATTGACCTTATAAATTTGAATATGTACTAGATGAAAGTTGCAATTAGTTGGGATTTTAAGCACTGGTGAAGTACCAAAGGGTCATATAGGCCAAAAAGGCCATGGAAATAAAATTGATGGTCCTAATGAACTTGGATCAAACTTAATGTAGACATGATGCCTAAGTTGAATAAGCACTCTCTGAATAACTCAACCATTTGTGAGGCACTGCCATTCCCTGTGTTGTTGTTTGTCTGGTATGTGGTTATAGTGAGTATTCCCATTCCATATCCAAAGTGTCATGATGTTAAGTAGGAAATCATCATTTTCCCTAACCTTGTCAGTTTCAACCTTCACCCTTCACTAGCAAATTGACTACAACTATGAAGTGAGTGTAGTCCTGAAAGTCTAGTCTGAGTAATAATAAATAAATCCCTATATATGTATTTGGTTGATGTATCGCCAGTGAAATGACTGCTACTTGTTGTGACTGTTGCTTAAATGATTTATAGAGCATGTCTTAGTCTTATAACACTTGCAACAGATGGATGATAGTCTGATTTATATTATTGGTATCTGGTCATTTATGGATGATTATATTGTCTATTGGATATGGTTGATGATCAAGTAGAGACCTAGAAAGGGTATGAGTATACACCCTAGATGAATTTGGACTATCTCAGTCTAATGAGATAGTTTTTTTTTGTTCTGGGTACTTGTAGAGATGGTCAGGCTCATTTTACTCTTTTGATGCAGTTTTGCTTCACAGGATGATGTGTCTGAGCAGGGAGATGTTTTTATTGGATCTCCTAGGGCACTATATGGGTAATAGGGGGTGCAGCCACTTGATTGTAACATTTTAACCCCATCCCAGAGATCCTGGTGGGCTCAGTTGGACAACGCGGGAACCCTAGGAGGTTGTTTTGACATGTTCACATTTCTCGAGGCAAATTAAAAAATGATTAAATGGATATTGAAGAAATCGATTTGGGCTAATGAGGCAAGGAAAATACATGGAATTATTTATGATGATGAGAGTGATGTCCTCCACACCTTGTATAGATGTTGCAGCACCTGATTGGGACCACACCTATTTTTTGGGCATTTTTATATTATTTTATGGAGCTTTTGGGAGGCTCATGATTTCCTCAAGGAGGCACAAAGTCAAAAAATTAAAATATTATCTAATTTATTATGTGATGGGGCACCCAGAGGGAGTTAGTTAACACTCCATGGACCCACCATGTGCTTCATTTATTTCCTGTTGAGTGGGGTACCCTCTTTATGGGTGATCTAGTCCACTTTGGTACTTTATGGTTATATTGATCCATGTATTGTATGTTGAGCTCATCTCAACCATTNAATATTAGTCACTCGTTTTGAAAGTGGTTAGGATTTTGGTTCTCTCATTTCTGTTTAAATGAGAGAGCTTCTCATTTGTAATGCGTCTTTGGCTCTTGGATCTTATTAATAGAAAGATTTCTTTGTGGATATTTTCTGGATCTGCTTTGCATCTTATGTTCTTCAGTGGTGATTGGAAATTCTCTTGCTTCCTAGCATTCATAATATTTTGTGAGATATATTTTTTTTTGGGATCTGTGTCTTGTCTACAGGAGGGCGTTTTCAGCTGGAGAGTTTTTGCAAGGGGACCTCAACTCGCTCGGATTGTTTTCATAATGTATCAAGGGATTTTCATTAGCTTCATTGTGATCTATGATTACTTATTGTTACTTTTTTGTATATCTATCATTTTCTTTCATGGTACAACAAATCTGATATTTTTGACGTTTGCTTATGCAGGATAGGGGGTGCATTGGTCACTTGGAGCATAACGTTGGTCTTAGAACTCACTCATATCTTCCAGAATTGATCGGGATGGTGAGGATTGTCATGATCAAGGTATATACAAGCATTTCTAGGTAACATCTAACAGTAAGTCTCTTCTCTTTCAGATCTCATTCCATTGTACTTGCTTTTCTTCAATTTTTCTAAAAAATTCCTAAATAAAAAAAATCCAAAAACAAATTAATCGGGGAACCGCTTGATATTTGAGCAAACAATTTCTGGGTTTTATAGATCAGGCATCCCCCTCACTGAATCATCCTCAATGATGTGCTATTTTTGACTGGTTTTCCCTAGATCTGACTTTCTGACTGCTCAAACCCTAATGCCCCACTAAAAATTTGACTTTTTCTAGAGTTGACTTTTCCAAAAAATAATCACATGGGTTTGTAGACCAGGTTTCCCTCATTCTATAACACCCCCAACACTGACCTAGTTCCTACCAGGTAGCCCTAGATCTAAAAAACTAACTTTCAGCCTCCTAGCGCCCTCATCAGATTTTGAGTTTTCCAAATCTGATTTTTCCTGAAATTTTCTAACTTGGGTTTGTAGATCGGGCCATCTTGATCTCATATCCACTCCAACGCTAATCTGATAGTCTCCTGGTGGCTCTAGATCTGTATATTTGCCTCTCCAAACCCTAGCACTAGCCCTCCTACTGTTGATTTCCCTGTATCTTGAATCTTTCGGGCCGAATCCTTTTCTAGGTCCATAGATCAGGGAATATCCTAGGTGGGTTCATTTAAACGATGTGTTGATACTAAATCCATTATGCAATGCTGAACAGGCACTAATCTCTAAGCATAGCGCTAGCCCTATCTTGACCTCTTTCCCCCGAAATTTGACTGCTCCTTAATCTCTCATGTAAACTAGCATTTTCATATCTCTTGCTGAGTCTATCTCTTTGGTACTAGACAGTCCCAACTTTTTCCTTACTCGCCTTGTCTCAGTTGCGTTTCCCAAGACAGTTGTTATCTTAATTAGTTATTAGTACCTCAACTCTAGATCTAGTATTACCCCTATAGGTCACTTTGGATCAACCCTCATAATCCTAAAACCCTCATCCAAAACCCAAGTCCACTTAGTATTATCGTCCATAGATCTAGAGTTTCTGATTACCTTATACCTTACGTACCTCAAGCCATACTTGATCTGATCTGGTGTCTAGGTATGATCTCTCTTGTCGGGAGTAGATCTGGGTCTCCCCTGTTGTTGTCTTGGACTTGGACAACATAAAGCAAAGATTGCCTTGATTGGTGTGAAAACCATCCATTTGGGAGTCTAGGTAGTCTTGGTTCCACCTCCTTAGTTTCTTTCCCCTCTACCATCCATCCTGGATCCACCTCACACTGGAAACTACAAGGTTGGTGATAACACATACATATGTCATATACATCATCTAGGAATTTTTGTCATCATCATAAAAAGACTCATAAAAAGGTGCATCCATGTGCATATATATATATAATTTCAATGGTGTTTAGTACAAAATGAGAATCTCCATAAGCTTTCTCAGCCGAGCATACATAATACAAAAATCCTAAGTGCACCACTGCACTAGGGGAAACATCACCAGCTGCTAGTTGGAATTGGAATCAGAAACCTCCTCCTGGTAATTTAGCTCTGACTCCTCCTCTGAGTCCTCCTCCTTACTAGAGCTCTCCTCTTCCTCCATGGACACATCACCTTGCGTTGCTACATGAACGTACTCTGTCGTGACTGCGATCCTCCTCATCAAGGGGATCCAATCATGAGGCACGTGGTAGCATGCAGCAATCAGATCATCAATTCTTCAATCCATCATCAGTAACTCTCTTGAGTAACTACTTGATGTCATCATGGAGTGTCTGCAACGTACTCTGGGGCCAAGGAGTAGGAGGGCCCACCCCCTCTACTCTACCCCTGCATCACTCATAACCTGCAAGCAGCTATGGTCTGACATCTGCACATATACACAGTACATTATCAGTATCTATCACACGCTATCTATCACTAAGGTAGTAAGCTATGCATGAATGTAAACACATAAAACATCATGTATACGTATCGTCTAGTCCCCAAGATTTTCCTAGTGGTCGGGGCATCTCCGGGTCTCCCCTGTAGTTCATGCTTACGTATGGGTAGTCCTTGATGAGAGCTAAGTTTCCTCCACTGAGATAGCATCTCCCAAGTTAAAAAGTGTCCCACTAGGCCGCCTCCCCCCCGTACCAACATATCACTACATCTCCACATCTAAGGCTCCTAAATCCCACCATCCCACGCTTCCAAGTGCGGTCGAAGGGTCGAAACTCTCTCAAAGAAGAAAGAGCACAAGAATGAGGGGTAGCATAAATCCCCTCCCATAGTCCTAGCATGGTTCAGCGAATGTTGAACCACAGACAAGTACATCTGGGCCCACCCATAGTAGGTTCCCTCCAGAACATGCTCCATAATCTAGAGCTGCCCCCCAGAGATCTTGTGCATCCCAAATGGCCCCAATATCCACAGCACCATCACTACAACTTCCTGAGTCGAAATACTCTCAATATCACACATCAAGGTGTATGAACCACACACAGTAGCAGAGGCATAACAGTGCCTCTCACACAAGTCATCAAGGGTCACCCTGTCCGAGCTTCAGTGACATGTCATTAATCACTCCCCGCATCGGGATCCCAGTCGTACACATCCTGGAGTGTGATCTCCAGCCGCTGACCCTGGATGATGAAACACTATGTGTCCACATCCCAAAAAATCACTATTGTCTCAAACAGTAGTTTCGCAAACCGTACCAAGGGTATCTGGAAGTACTTCAGCAGTCTGTTATTGGAAACCATGTCTCACACCCTTGCATTCCTCAATGCCTAGGTCCGCAAGGTCCCAAGGTCCCTCTCTCGCCACACTAGTTGAGTCATCCTGCACGGTAAGAAAAGTTCTGTTAGTCACAGTCTCACATACAAAAAAATCATCCCAGGTTTGAAGCCGCAACTTTTCAGCCATAAAGTGCGACCCAAGTCGCACTTAATGCCTAAACAGTCGTGACTCAATCGCGTCTTTTGGTTGAACAGGTGTGACCCAGGTCATGCCTATATCCTCGATAGGTGCGACTGGGTTGCGACTATTTGGCTGAAAATCATGACTCAACCCGAAAAACCCTTTCAGTTCGGCCTATGCCCCTAGGTGAGCAAACCACAAAACTAAACCACTGAAAAGGACTGTTTTGGAAAGTACTCTTACCTACAAGTCGCGGATCAAAAAACCACCGGTCCAAATGAAAGATATGAACAAAAGAGTTCTAGAGTCCTCCACTCCAACTCAACACTGAACAGTAACAATGACACTTGGCATGTGGTCCCCCCTTGTTTATAGGCCTCCATTGGATCTATTTTTCTTTCTTACATCGCACGGTCATCCGGAGTCCGTTTGGGGCACCATTCACACCATCGAGTTCATTTTTTCGTCCTCTATCTTTTGATGAGACACTTGTCTCATACTTTCACTGTGATTTTTTGGGACAATTCCTGGAAGCCAACTTCATTTGCATGCCACCATGTGAATCTCCATTATAGAGTTTCTGTTAAGCTCTTTTCTTACTCTTAAACGAATGAAAAGATCATCGAGCAAAATTGGCTCCTTTCACGCTCATTAAAGTATTTGAAATATTGTCTATGTAGCCTATTTTATTATATTTTCAAACTACGTAGACTATTGAGAAAAAGACCACTCTTGCACATTCCGACCAGAAACATTTCCCTTTGCATCCTTTTATGCTTTATTCAGCATTGGGACTGAACTCTATGAAAAAGATCATCATGGGTTTTCTTTAAGCTCTTTTCCAGCCTTCTCATCAAGAAAAGATTACTGAGCCAGTACAGGTGTGACCGTCTAGTCAGTATAGGTTTAACCTTTTCTGGCTTGATTGAACTACCAATGGTAAAGAATTATTCCTTCCCCAAAGGTTGGGAGAGCTCTCATGTGCACACTTTTATCCTTTTTCGGACTTGGGAGACTACATACAAAAAAGAGACCACACTAAATTCTTCTTCTTCTTTTCAGACTCTCTAAAATTGAAAACACCAACAAGCATTTACCTTCTTGGGCTCACTAAAAAATCCACGAGATCGTATCATAACAGTGTCTTTAGGTGCCACCCCATATGTTACAGTTTGGTAGCTTTCCCCCAATTGGGTCTCCTTTGTTCAAAGTATTCTACGATGACTCTTCCTCGGACCCCCTCAATATCACTAGTCCATTTACCTCCCTCAGTATTTCCCATCTACAGTTACGTTCCCGGTATCGTAGCCATGATACCTCTCCCATGAGTCAGTTTCATTTGTTTTTAGGTCAGCCCTGTCGTTATTACTCTAAACAAAGGAATTTTGAGTCTCCCATGCTCCCCTGTCCTGTTCCCCCATTCAATGTGTCAGTCCCCAGATTATACCACATGTTTGGTTATCCCCCTCATGCTTCTGGTCAAGGAAATATTATATCATTGGTTAGTTACAGGTCTCCCTTTGTCAATGACAACACATCTATTCCAAAGGATAGACCCAGAGGTCCCTGTATCCCAGTTTCATCCACCTTATTGATGAGTTCCTTGGACCACTTGAGAGGATTCATTAGTGCATCTCGGGATTTTTGTGTCTCACGTGCTCAAATTCAGCTACATCATCACACCGTTGAGATTCATATAGGGTATTGATCCATGCAGTATTTGGTCGAAGACCTTGGTTGTCACGTGAATCTAGCACATTGGTGAGTCTATTAAAGGACCTAGACAAGTTCATGTCCTTTGTGATTTCCGAGTTTACTTGGAAACAATGTTTACAATGCCCCATAGTAGTGCTTCTGTATAGCTTCATGATTGATGCAACATATTGTACCACAGAGACTCTGACCCTCAGTCGGTGAGTCCCTATAGTTATGTAAACTTCTAGATCCCGCAGAGCATCAGTTGTGACGATATTGCATTCTATGTATCAGTTCTTCAGAGCAGCATTATTTTCAACCTCTCATTGAGGCCACCATTATGTAACATCAAATGTATATTGATTTATCGGCTCCCGTATTTTTTAGCCTTGATCCCATTATTTATTCTTTTGACATTGTTACGAGCATGGGTATTCTGCCTCGTCCATATACATGTCACACATTCTTTGTATCTCACCCATTTTTGGGAACCAATATTAATACAAAAACCAAAAGCCACTATGTCTTGAACGAGGAAGTGTCGCTTCTTCATAGGTCTCTCCACTATCCCCATGATCCTATGATGTATGTCGGCCATACGATGAGCTCATTTCCTCACACATCAAGGGGGCAATCTATTAACGCAAAAAATTCCTCAACTATCTCAACATGGCCTAAACCACATACATACATATTATTCCTACCATTTTTCCCTCATGTTTTAACTCCACAACTATGGTTTAACCTTACTCTCTCTCAAAAATCCCCAAAAAATATCAAAAGGGCCTAAAAACCCACAAAAAGGGTTAAAAATCTCACAAAAGGGCTAAAAACCCCAAAAAGGGATAAAAACACAGAAAAGGGCTTAAAACCCTTAATAGGGTTTCAAAACCCTAAAAGAGAGAAAAGGATAGAAAAAACTATAAAATAGTGTGGAGGTCTCTATCACAAGATTCACTTATTCCTTCTGCCATTATTCTATTTTCATGAGTATGTTGAGAAGCCACCATTCTCAAAATACTAACATCATTTTTCCAACCATTCCATTTCCCCCACCATCTCCCATCTTGTACGTTGAGGCATCCTCTGTACTACCAAGCCTATGGAAAGACAGTACCATTCCAAGTTAGTGCATGGTGGCCCATTTTCAAGAAAAACAAAAGGTATACTTGTCCCTTTTTTGTTTATTTAGCTTAGTCGTTTTTCCTTATTGTTTATTGTGTTACTAATATTTTATTTGCAGCTAGCTCTTTTCCATTGAACTCTACCCTTTTGTCTCATAGATGGAAGGGAGGTTCTTTTGCACGTAGCTAGGGTGAAAACCCGGCTACAGTTGCAACACTAGGACTGCATGGGCCAAAAATTGCATGAACAATATGAAGTTACAAGTTTCACATGAATTGTTTGGTGAAATGAATCAAGGATGGAATTATGAAAATAGTGTTGAAAGCTTCAAATTGTTTGATTCATGACAATGTTACAACACTAGAGCTAATTATTGGATGTAAAAAATCATACAGATTCAAATTCAAAGCGAATCTGCATACTTTACACCAAATGTTTGACAAAATTTCATATGAATAAATTTTTCGGGAAAAACATAGGTTACATGTTATATGTTTGTGGAAATTCTCAAGTGGTGGTATTGAATACCATATAGCATCTTGAATGGGAGAAATTCGAATTTTTTGTTAAAAAATCATGTTTGAACTTTGAATTCTATCAAAATGATCATTTTGTTAATTGACAGAAGTTGGAAAGTAATGGAATTAGGGATAACAAATCAGTGGAAGGGAAAATTATAGGTGGGATAATCGATTCCATCTATAATTCTATGGTGTCCACATGTCAAGAAGAAAAGTGTAATTTTATGGTGGCCATCTATTGGGAAGTAAACAACAAGTGTAAATATTCATAGAAGACACTTGTTAAGAGAACATGTGTGTGTGTGTGTCTATGTGGTCCATTGAATGTAGCTTGGGTGGTCGGGAGAACTAATTGATAACCTCCCCACCTGGGCTCAATTCCTTTTAAATGACATGATGGGATTTTAATTGATCCACCATTGTTCAGACAATGTTTGGCCTCCCTACATTTCTCATGGAATAATGGGGAAGTACATTGGATGTAGCGGCCATGATCTTCGGCGCATGAGCCACATAGAATGTGTGTGTGTGTGTAATTTGATTTTTTTGTAAATTATGATGTGGGCCCTATCAATGCCACATGGGCAGTGTGAGATGGAGGAGCCACATGAATCCAAAAGGATGTGGAGGTGCCACATGGTTGAAGGTGTGTGATGTGGGATAGCCACATCAAACAAGTGCATAGAAGAATGCATGTGAATAAAGGTGCAAATATGGGAGGATCTCAGACCATTGGATGGTTATAGAGATCGACAACTCATATTAAATATGGATTCAACACTTATATTCTAGGTATTGGAAATTTGGAAATGTCACCAATATTATGTGATAGATTGCACAAAATCAAAATATTTACAAAAAAAATGAGGGCATTTCCCTTGACCCTCCTTGCATCAATGTATGGGATCTGCAAGGGGGGAAGTCCCCTTAACCCTCGTCGTTCTCCCTGAGACAATGAGAACTTCAAGAATTTCATTATGGTGATAACATCACTGAAAAGAATGGGAAATGTTGCAATGTTCTATCTATTCAAGAATAAGTACTTTATACCCTCTCAAAATTTGGACAAGAAAAGGGCATTTGGCTATAACTTGACAAAATTTCCAAATTAATCATTTCTAGAGTTCTTATATATACATGATTTTTTTTATTGAATTTTGGAAATAAAGTTTAACTAACATATTTTATGTATGAACACATTACATATACCCAGTACAACAAGTTTTTACAGGTTACAATTTTGCATTTAGTACAGTATATAACAGAACTGAAGAAGTAAAGATGGGAGGGCAGGAACTTCCATACAACCTGGAAGAATAAACCAAAGGATAGAATTTTAGTGTGGGAAACTATGAAACAAAGTCTAATGGGGACAAAACTAACATTGAACCAGTTGAGCTGAATAAAACCTTGATGATGGAAGTATATAGTTGTAGAGTTGATAATGAAATAATGTTGAGGGCTCATGAACAAAAAAATCAACTGAATACCCAGCTAAATTAAATCTTGAATTTATTGCAGAGGAAAATGCAAGTTGGATCAACCTCATTCCATGATAAATAAGATAGATAAAATTCCAAAAATATATCATATGAAATATCCAGACATTCCAAGAGTGCTACCAGGATTCCTGGACTCTATGTCTCTCCACCTAATGCAACCAAAAGGTCCTAGTCATCTGGAGAATCAAGGAAAATCTAATAAATGTGTTCATATGGAGAAATATTTGCAAGGGGAGCTTATAAATATCAATCCACCCACATTTGATGGGCAGCATAAGAATGGAGAATATGTTGAAGCTAGAATATCCATTTACAATTTGCAAGGAAAGGCTTCCCTTTAGTGGGGTTAACTAGTCCAAATAAATCATATCAAGGGAAAGAATCTCACACGGAAGCAGTTCAAGAGGTATTTCTAGCAACAGTTTTTATCTGAACATTATTATGAGAAGAAGATGGAGGATTTAATTTATTTCAAGCTTGGAAATATGTAGTATGGAGGAGTATGAAAGGAAGTTTTTGGAATTGATTAGGTATGTGTATTCCTTAAGGATGAGAAAGTAAAGATATGGATATGTTTTAGTGGATTAACTTCATTTTACATAGAAAAACTTCAATTTAATGAGACTAAGAATTTGGATAAGGAAACTCATAAAACCAAATGTATATATGAACAAAACAAAGGCAAAGCATTTTTTCACAAGTCTTGGATGGACAAGAAGAAACATAAACATGATCAAAGGAAGAAAGGATTTTAACCTTCGTTTCTCAAGAACCAGTCAAACTCATATCAACAAAGTAATCCAACTCAGTAGAGACCAGGGATGGAAGAGTCTCGAGAGAGAGAGAGAAACAAGGGAGAAACTCAAGTTTTGGTGATGTCACAAAGTGATCCAGATGGATATAAGTGGCCACCCACCTATTCCATTGGCTTAAAATAGTTTTCTATTTTGGCAATTTTCTTGTAATTGTTCTACAGTTTTTCAAGTCCTGAAATTTTTGGGCCATTTTGAGACCTTAAACGATTTTTTTTTGGGTCTGAAGTGGCCCAAATTATAGGCATATTATCTCATTTTGGCATGAACCACCATAGTAATCCTCATATAGATGTTTTTAATGGTCTATTGAGTGCCCAAAACAAAGTTTGTATGCAAAATCTATGACCCAAGGCAGTTGACTGCTCAACTAACCACCTTAGGGCCACAAACTTTATGACGTTTCGTATTCTAGTGTTAGGTTTTTCGATGTTTAAGGTTATTTCCCTCATTATTATGATAAATATTCCCTTCCAGCCTCTTTTTTATTCCTCTTGTGACAAATGAGTGTAGCCACCACATCTCTTCTCAAAGATATAGCTACCACCATTCTAGATTCTTTTATTTTACTATTTGTTTTGATTCATTCACCTAATAGAATATGAGTTTATTGTATCACTTTGTTTCTTGCAATATATATGTGTATTTGAATATATATATATATTCTAATTCATTTCATTCTCACATAAATATGGATAAATGATATCATATGTATAGATAGTGTCCTCATATCGGAGATAGAAGGACTATGCACAACATTCAAGAAGCAAGTACAATGGAGGATGTGGCCAAATATATTCCCAGAATACATACATCCTTGGATAAAATATAGGCATAGAATTAGTCCAATATGATTGAGGTTGAGGTAAGTTTCAAAATCAACCTATTATCATTTTTAATTGATTTAGTGGCAAGTCATATTTATATTTATCCTAATTTGGTTGAATGATTTTAGTTAAAGAAAATCATGATGAATCATGGTTGGTTCAGTTGGATACTGGAACCAAAAGGAAAATTAGTGATATAGTAATGGGATGACCATTATATATGAATGGAATCCATACTTTTGTTGATTTGAACATAATTCCTCTCGATTCCTCTTATGTGCTTATTGGGATGAGCTGGTTGGATGCACACCATGTTATATTGGATTTCCACAACAAGACTCTCACTTATCTTGATGAAGAAGGAGAGCATAAAATAGTGAAAGGTATTCCAATACTAAAGGTAGGTTTTAGTTGTGCAATTAAATGGGTGTTTTATAAAATGATTTTAGTTGTATGCAACTCATGTGGAGGATCCAAAAAATAATTTAAAGGCCCCATCTTGGAATAATTTCTAGTATTCTAGGAATTCATTGATGTGTTTGAAGAAATACCAGGTTTCCCACCTAAAAGAGACATTGATTTCTCTATTGACTTGGTACTTGGAGTTTCCCTGGTTTCCAAAATACCATACAGAATGAGTACACTTGAGTTGAAGGAATTATATATTCAACTATATGATCTGATGAAGAAATGATACATACACCCAAGTGTGTCTCCTTAGGGAGCACCAATACTCTTTCTAAAGAATAAGGATGGAACATTAAGGTTGTGTATTGACTTTAGACAAATAAATAAAGCTACTATGAAGAAAAAATATCCCTTTCCCATAATTTATGACTAGTTTGATCAGCTCTGGGGAGAAAGGATTTACTCAAAGATAGATTTGAGATGAAGTTATCATCTTGTGAGAATAAAGGATGAAAACATCAACAAAAAAAATTTCAAAAATAGATATGGTCATTATGAGTTTGTAGTACTACCATTTGGATTAACAAATGCACCAACCACCTTTATGTGCTTAATGAATGGCATATTTAGGCAATGTTTGGATAAGATTTTCATTGTGTTCTTAGGTGGCATTCATTTATACTCAAAATCAATCGAGGGGCATGAGGGTCATTTGATATTAGTACTACAAGCACTAAGATAGAATCAAATTTATGCTAACTAGAGTAAATGTTCATTTTATCAGAAGTAGTTTAAAATTTGGGACACGTCATATCTAAGGGATAACAGTAGATCCAAGAAAAATTGAAGATATCATGTGATGACATATACCCAAAAGTGTATCATAGGTAAGGTCATCTATGGTATTGGAGGGATATTATAGAATATTCATAGAATACTTCTCAAAAGTGGCATATCCAATTACCTCATTACAGAAGAAAGGTGTCAATTTTGAATGGTCACCACAATGTGTAGAAATTTTTCAACAACTAAAGAGATTGCTCACTAGTACACCAATTCTTAAAATTCTTCATCCAAATGAATATTTTGTGGTATGTAAGTTGCTTGCAAAGAAGGAATTGATGGGGCACTCCTGCAGAATAGACATGTGGTATATTATGAGTCTAGGAAGTTGAAGGAACATCAGAAAATTTATGTCACGCAAGATTTAGAGTTGGTTTCTATAGTGCATGCCTTAAAAATGTCGAAACATTATATCACGGAAAGGAAGATTGAATTAATGACAAATTATATTGAGTTGAAATGCTTGTTTGAAAAGTAGACTTTGAAATCCAAATAGAGAAGATAGCTAGAATTTATTTGTAAATTTGATTTTGATATCCAACATATAAAATGGAAAGAGAACAAGGTAGCAGATGCCCTTAGCAGGAGATTACATGTAATGCATGTTGCATCCATTAGCATGTGTAAATCATATTTAAAAACCATAATATTTTAGGTGATCGTTATCTCAATTGAACATCCTCTTCATGGAAAAAAAGGATTGTAGCATGGAAATGTATAACGGAAATATGAATGTTATAGGTTGGAAGGTGATGGACTTATCATGCATTAAAATAGAGTTTATGTTCCTAATTCTATTGAATTAAGGAAATTGATAATGAAAAATATGCATAAGGTTCCATATGCAGGACACCTTGGATACAAAAATACAATTGCATCAGTGATATCAAGACAATACTTTTGGACAAGAATGAAGAAAGATGTTGTTGAGTATATAGCCAAGTACATTGAATGGACAAGGGAAAACATGGAGCACAGACATCCAGCAAGTTTTCTACAGCCACTACCAATACCATAATGGAAATGGAATGTGGTCACCATTGATTTCATCACTAAATTTCCCATAACAATAAAGAAACATGATTTGTTCATGATAGTGATGGATAAGTTAACGAAGGCTTCCAAGTTCATTCCAATCAAGTCAATGAATAATGCAGTTAACATAGTAGACATCTTATGTTACATGAGATACCAAAGGATATTGTATCAAAAAGAGATCCAAAGTTTACTTCAAACTTTTTGAAGGGTTTACTCAAAGGATTTGGAACAAATCTAAAATTGATTATGTCATATCATCCCCAGACCGACGGGAAAACTGAGAGAATTAATCAAGTTATCGAGTATACGTTGGGGATGTATGTGATGGATCAACTATATAAATGGGAATATTACGTGTACTTGGTGTAGTTTGCAAACAATAATGGGTATCATGCTTCTTTGAATATGAGTGTGTTTGAAGCCTTATATGGAAGAAAGTGTAATACTCCAATTAGTTATGACAATCCAATAGATAGAATCGTAATTGGGCCATATTTGCTTAAAGAAATGGAAGGATGATTGTGAAGTTCATGAAAAAATTAAAGAAAACACAGGAAATATAGAAAAGTTATGTATAAAAATGCTAAGTAGCAAGAGAATTTAGAATCGATGAGCATGTGTATCTTAAAGTCAGGCCAACAAAGAGTTCATTAAAACTTGGAATTTGTCCTAAGCCAACATCTAGATATTGTGGGTCATTTGAAATATTAGTGAGGATAGGACATATTGCATATGAGATTGCTTTACCTACTTGAATAAGAGTGCATAATGTATTTCATGTTTCATTATTGAAAAGTATATACCTAATCCTAACCACATTATCAATTTTGTTGTGATTCGGGTTGAACCAGAAGTAGATATTCCAATGCAACTAATTGTTAGAATATTGTGAACATATGAGATAATAACATAACACAATATAAAATATGGAAAGTGTTACTGGTCTATCCTTCTATCTACCAACCAACATAAAGCATGAAATGAAATTGGAGAAAAGAGAACAACAAGAGAACACTGAGATACGGGTTCACCCAATATGGGATACATCCATGGGAAGCGTTGCATCTTCCATTATTCTGAAAATAGATCTCCAATATTACATGGCATCCTCACATATGCATCACATCAATATCCATCACCCAATCATGTCAAAATCATGTGTGTAAAAATGACATACACAACATGTGATGTGTGATGAACTACAATAAACACATACCCAAAAGGGTCTCCTTCACCTCTCTTATATACCAAGAGATTTGGATTACAATACATCCCATAACACATGTGGGATAAATGAATTTCCACTTCTTTATATAGAGAATGGTTACAAAGGATATAATTATAATGATGCATGTGGGATAACTCTATTTTATAATATTAGAGTTATTTTATTCCTTCAAATGATATTTTACCAATATACCACATAAGTCATCATTACATATTCTAACACTCCCCCTTAATGATGATTGGGAGAAAGAAGACAAATGGAAGGAAGGTGGAAACACACCAACATCCCCCTTGATGACAAATTCCAAAATGCTCCATACGATGCGAATAAAAATACACTTCAGCTCATCGACTTAATGAAGAAAGCATCCACTTCTCAAGAAACTACATCCGAACCAAGTTGTATGATGACGTTTGCATAACACAACAGTGTATGGCCAATACAACAGAACATGTGGATGCAAAATCATCACAACCTATAACTCAATTGATGGCTGAAATAACTCTGCAATAGACCATATGATGTGGAGAAGAACCCTAGATCCATACATAGAAACATCCTTCATAGATCTCTTACTGAATATTACATTGTGAATACAAGACCCGAATGGTCTTTCCATCTAAACATGAGCCAAGCAGAGAACACAGCTGAAAGATGCATGTACAGTAGAATATGGATGTCCATCATACAACATTACTAGAATATTTTGATATAATATGATAAAATTCAACAATACATTCCTTATTAACATCAACCATCTTTTTTGTAGTCAAGGATAAGTTGAAAAGAGGAACAATGCTGAAAAACTAGAGATCCAAAACCATCATATGCTTGAACAATAAAGGAATAGCAGAAGCAAACTATCCCACAACATAGATAGCTAATATGCACAAAAGAACTTCTAAGAGTAAAGCATATAATAAACAATACAAGCCCAAAAAACATAAGAGATGATAAAACAACATTGCTCAATAACATATAAATAATAGGAATTGCTTCTATGCAAGACCATATAAATTTTGAGTAAAAGATTATCAAGAAAAAAAGACATGATGTGATATAATAAATAGAGGAGCATAAACATGAGTGAGCATAATATATACCAATATAGAATAATGAGCCAAGATACCACTTAAATATATGAAAACATATAGTCTTCAAGCAAATAATATTAAGAACAAATTCATTTCGTGTTAAAACCATGTTAATATGCAATAGATGAATGCCCTAAAAATGTCAATGATTCCATATAGGAACATTTGAGACAAGAAACACATGTCAATGCTTCCATATAGGAACATTAGAGACAAGCAGGAACAAGACAACCTATGCAATCATAAGAATATAAATATCAATGCAACAAGAACAAGGTGTTCATGACAAAGTTTTCAAGATTATAAGATTGTTCAAATCCATATAAACATTAAATAAAATATTATCGAAATAAACATGACCTGATATATATGAAAATAGATCAAAATGTTTAACATGTTCAACATATAGCAAATTGTGATCAACCCATGATATCACATAGATTCAAAAATTTTGATTTTACTCCAAAAATTAATTAGTAAGAGCATATAATGATCATAAAGAGATTGCTTATAAAAAAATATGAAATTGTTTTTACACAAAGGTCATCAATAACATATAAAAAATAATAATAATGATCACAAGATAACACTTATAGAAGCATCAGTATCATTATTAGAAGAGTGAGACCATGTTAGAATATTGAGCAAACAAATTGATCAAATAAAAAAATGATATCACTTATAGATGAAAATATAGCCATTAAACAACTAATTCCTAAGGATAGGTATAATTATTGTTGTCACCATTACCATACTAGAGATCCATGCCCTTGAAAATGTCAAAACATCTTCCATATAAAGAAGGTTATAGATATAAACAAGAATAAGACAACCTCTGTAAACATGATGAATAAGAACAAAAACCCTAATGAAAAGAGATCAAGAAGCTCATGACAAGAATTTTAAGATAAGAGATGAATAAAAACTGAATTTTCTCACCAAAACTGAATCCCAACAACTGCTAAAAGACGGATTTTTCACTTTGCAACAGAAAACCGAAAGCAGAAAAAACGAAAAATTTAAAATAACCATAACTTGGTCAATATTTCCTGGAATTTTTAGTATCACCTGTTTTCGGAACTAAAGAATTCATTCTGCATGCACTAACATAAACATAATAGAATATGGCCACTCAATCAAAAGATATCCGCTCTGCAATATTTCTGTCTATATGGAAAATTTCTGAAAAATAACTGATTTTAAATCAGCGACATTTTCACTTTCCGAACATGAAATCAGATGATTTTTTTTAAACTGAGTATTTTTGTGAGAGAAAATCAGATCTGTAATTTATTTCTTAAAAAACTACATAGAAAGTGTTAAAAAAAAGATATGAAAGTCACCGCCCAATTTTACATTAAACACTTCTCCACAAGGGTTAGGGTTTGAAAGAAAAAAAAATTCAAATATGTAGAATAAATCCCAGATCTAAAAAAAATACCACATGGGTATTATAGATCGGGTCACAAAACCACAAAAAAATAAAAAACCCAAGTAAAATCATGAACATGTGTTGTTTGAAAATAAAAATAAAAAATTACCGAAGAAGGTAGAGCATAATAGCCTGCTTTGATACCATGTTAGAATATTGTGAACATATGAAATAATATCATAACACAATATAAAATATGGAAAGCATTACTCGTCTATCATTCTATCTACCAAGCAACATAAAGCATGAAATAAAATTGGAGAAAAGAGAACAACAACAGAACACCGATATACGTGGTTCACCCAATATGGGCTATGTCCACGAGAAGGGTTGCATCTTTCGTTATTCTAGAAATATATCTCCAATATTACATGGTATCCTCACATATGCATCAAATCAAGCTCCATCACCCAATCATGTTACAATCATGTGTGTACAAATGACATACACAATATGTGATGTGTAATGAACTACAATCAACACATACCCAAAAAGGTCTCTTTCACCTCTCTTATATACCAAGAGATTTGGATTACAATACATCCCATAACACATGTGGGATAAATGAATTTCCACCTCTTTGTATAGAGAAAGGTTAAAAAGGATATAATTACAATGATGTGGGATAACTCTATTTTATAATATTAGAGTTATTTTATGCCTTTAAATGATATTTTATCGACATACCACATAAGTCATCATTACATATTCTAACACTAATGTGCATCCTCAACATGAAGATTGCATTGCTCATGAATAGATCCATACGGAAAATAGATAAACAAGAACATAACAATGTGTCATATAATGTGTCATCTAACTCTTTTTGTTTCTCATTCATGATGTCTAGTTTGTCATAAGTCTTCTTTCTAATACTAGAACAACTTTGTCTTTGATTTCTTTCTGAAGTGTTGCATTTCTATTTTTCATTTCTTCATTCCAACTTTTTTGGTTAGCAACGAGGGTCATTATATCCTTCTCTGGTTTCTCGATTTGGTCTTTTAGTTCCGCCATGGTTTTGGTCCATGTATGTGGAGGTGTGTATTTGGACATTATTTTTACCTTATGGAGAGTTAAAGACACTTAAATTCTTTAAGATAATTGATTTATTAATAATAATTATTATTATTATTAAACTAAGATAATAATATAACAATTATTATTCGGAAATAATAATAATATTATATATGTTATTTATGAATTTAAAAATATATATTATAAATAATAATAAAATTATTATATATTTTTTATTAACTTTTCCCTTTTTTTATTTTTTTTTGTAGGGCTTAACGTGGAAATGGAGAGTGATGGGAGGATGGCGGCACTGGAAGTGACGGGGGAGAGGATGGAGCAGGCGGGGAGGAGATGGAGGAAGAGTAGAGTGAGATTGTGCAGGCGAATGATGGGAGAGGACGCGCACATGAGGAAAGGTGAAGGGATGGGTGCGAGCAGGGAGAGGTGTGAAGTGGGAAAATAGAGGCGTGTGTAGATGTAGGTGCAGGGAGTAGGAGCAAGGGAACCATTAGAGAAATTTTGAGGTCTAAAATGGGCCTCTTAAGGAAAATAATAAAATAATATTTATTAATTTTGGAGGAAAAAAAACTACTTTTTGTGTTCGTATTTTTGACATATCTCCCTGTGTTTTTACTCAAATTTCGATCGGGATAGCTTGTTGGCTGTGGAATTTGATTCTACATCCGACGAGTACCCACAATGCATACTTTTGACGGACCCCGATACCCCAAAAACAAGAAATACCTGAAAAAATGTGATGATGTCATCATCACATTTTTTCAGATATTTCTTGTTTTTGGGGTAGTGGGGTCCGTCAAAAGTATGCATTGTGGGTACTCGTTGGATGTATAATCAAATTCCATATCCAATGAGCTCTCTTGATCTAAATTTGAGTAAAAACACAGCGAGATATGTCGAAAATATGAACAAAAAATGTAGTTTTTTTTATGACAAATATGTCAATTCAACCATTATGGTTGACTCATTTTATTGGAATTCTATTGATTCTTGAATTCCAACTCACAAGAACTTATTGTTGGCGCAATTTCTTATAAGGCCCATTTTAGACCCCAAATTTCCTCTAATTTGAATGGAAATAGGGATGCGATGGTTGCAGGTCGTAAAGAGGAGAATGGAGGGGAGTTTGCACGGAGAACGTAGTGAAGGAGGAGTTGTGTATGGGAGTAGTGGGTTGCTGCATAGAGAAGAAAGGGAAAAAAGAGTAGAAAGACGCAGAGGATAGGGGGCATCGTGGATGTGATGGGAGAGAGGAGGAATGAGAGATGAGGGAGAAAAGGTTTGGGTGTTGTCTTGGGAGTAGAGGAGTTGAGGGGAGAAGGTGGCCAAGCGTGGAAGGGAGCAGTGGAGGCTAGAGCACAGAGGTAGGTAGAAGGTTGTGCAATGAGGGGATATGGGATTGTGGAGAAGGAATCCCATGAGGGTGGAGATTGTGGATAGCAGTGCGAGTTTGAGAGGAGGGAAAGTTACGGGTGAGAGAATGTAGGGAAAATAGATGGTGGTCGAGGAGGGAGAGACAGAGGGTGCACTACTGACGGGGGTTGAGCGGATGAGGGTGTGCACTGAGTTGGAGTGAGGGAGAGTAGGAGCTTGCAGGAGCGCATGTGAAGCTGGGATGGAGGAGGATTGCAGTGAGGGGAACTTGGAAGTGTGTAGGTTGCGGAAAGGAAAGATATGGAATGCAGGGATGAGATGGGGCACATGGGATGTTGGTTGAACTTCAAGGTTGTGATGGGAAGGAGTCGAATGGTTCGGAGGAGACAGAAGGAGACGACTATTGTGGGAGGTTGAAATGAGTATGAGAGGAAGAGGAAGTGTGCGTTGGAGGGTTTTGGAGGAGCCGAATCTGAGCTCAGAATAGGAGCGAATCCGCTCTGATACCAATGTTACATTGTATCCAAGTGTAATGAGGTAGCCTGTATCTGGGTTAAGGAGGAAGATGTTCCATCTTCAGAATAATAATGTATAAATATATAATAATTGAATGGATGATTGATTACAATGGATATGGCTTGGCCATCAAATTTTAAAAAGACACTTCTCTTCATAAATTATATTTAATATTATTAATTACTATTACTAATGGTCACCTATTTATTTACTATTTTATTGTTGTAACATGATAGTCATTAACGATGTCCAAACTTTGGATAAATTGAATACGAGATCCAAGAAGGAAACCCTTTTGGGCAAAGAAAAAGATGTTTATAATTATCCCATCCCTCATGGAAGACAAAGAGAGAGATCCAAAGTCAATTGAGGAGGTGGCTTTGTTACACATTCTACTAACAATACTTAGGATCCCCTTAAAAAGGAGGGTGTAGAGGAAGCATTGTAATAAAGTAAATATTATGTAATATATGTATATATATATATATATACATATTTAATGAATGGCTACAATGCCTTCGTGAAGGTATACCTTTATAAGAATTGACTGACCACGAAGGTGAATAGGTATGTACATTGATTCTTCATTAAATAGTAATTGTGTGTGTTTATTGTTAGCTCTTTATATTATTTATTATTATGATGATTATTATCAATATTACTATTTTATTTATATTTCTTACGTTGACACACTCTTAAGGAATGATTTGTCCTAAAAGAATAATAAATTGAATTTTCTATAGTTTAGCATGTTCCCATGGTAGCATCATACTTGTCTTTGCTTGGTTTTTGGGGTCTGATTTGGTCCTTCATCTAAGTTTTGGCAAGGCTCCTTTGTAATATATGTATCATACCATGAAGTTGTTTGACTTTTTTTTAAATATTAATCATATTTATTAATTGTTAGTTACTTATATTATTATTATTATTATTATTATTATTTATATTTGTTACAGAGGGCTCTATTACATCCACTGGTGGAATGCAAAAGAATTTAACTAGAGAAGGGGGAGATGATGGGGATGGGAAGAATCTTGAAAAATCCAAATTCAAAAGAACACACTACTTCCCCTATTACAAAGAGGAAGAAGAGGTACCAAAAATATAATAAAGGGAAGCATGTTGGTCCCAACGATGAAAATGCAAATAACATGGAGATAGATGATGACTTTTCCAAGTTTCCTTTAGGCGATAATGCATTTAGAGAATAACAACATAATCATAAAAGAGACCATGCAACCAAAATTTCCTACAATTGAAAACAATTCAACCACCATGCACATTGTTAGTACATATTTTTTCTGTGACCTCAAAGCTATGAAAACTACTGTAAGACTTTGGAATCAACCCATAAAGAGATCAACATTGAAGGGCTTAGCCAACAAGCCGTGACATGTGACCACAAAGGGGAATATGTGTGATAAATTTGGTGTAGTGGATAACCATGGATGTTATATATATATGACAGCTAAGATGAATAGCACATCGGAAAGGTACAACCGAGATTAAAAAAAAAAGGAGGTCTAGATAATCTATGGGGCCAAGAAATTAAATCAATGGTCGAGATCAAAAGAGCATGAATGAAAAGATAAGGTCATTAGAAAGATCAGTTGACGATCATGTTTCAAAAAGTGAGATTTGATCAGACGATGTTCGTGCATCATGGGCCAATAACTTGCAAGGACAAATGATGGGCCCGAGGGTGCATTGTGGCATAAACTTCTAGGGATGCATGGCCAAATATTAATAGTTGCACCTCTTCGATGCATTTTTGAAAACTGCTCAGGAAAGTGAGCGTTACCACCCTGGGAAATCGGTTTAGTTTTCGCTCAGGAAAATTCAAGTGGTCTCAGGTGTCAGTGTCTGCATCATTTAGTCCCTATCACATCCAACTATCAGGTGGTCCATGGGTGTTAGTGTCTAATTAATCCTCCATAATCAAACCAAATCCCTCCATTTGTACCCAATTTGAATTTTCGAACCATTTACAAGGCATTCATCCAATATTCGTTGAGTCATTGTCGTGCAGTCATCCAGAGCTCCAATCGATCAATCGCCCTGCACACATACACCTCGATCGACCAGTCATAGATCCAAACTCCAGTCATCCTCCACATCAAATATCTCAATCAATTCATCCAATCACCCATATTTGTTACTAGTTTAATGTTATAAACCTACAAGTTACCCTAGTCCAATCATTTTAGTAATTTTTACCCATGAACTAGTAAATCTTACCAACAAAATGTCGCAATCAACTGACGATCCCTAATCCCAAAACTTTTGTAAATGAGCCCATATTTGATCATCAATATGACATTCACGACACCAATGTAACCCATTCCAACCTGAATTTAACCACCATTGAGGCTCAAACCCTAGTGTTTGAATACTAGGAACCATGCAAATTGTGGAATTCTGGGTTGGCACGGTTTTTATGTCCCAAAGTGGTTTATTTTCATGAATTTACTAGTTGGTGCTCATCTTTATTTTCCCCAAGCCAGAAATTAATCATGTCTTCAGATAGTTTTAGGGTTATATGTCATATAGAGGTTGATAGTATAAGAAGAATGTTGTGTATTCCGGAGCAGGAAGGACTGCAACATCTAGAATAAAAGAGAATGGATCTCCTATATCAATCCCTAAACCCTATAGATAGAAACATGGTATTATCCCAGCACATGGAACCTGGGGCGATAACCCAACAGTCAAAGCCCTCTTTCAAGACTTTGTTTTTTAAGCAAATATTTAACAAATTTATCTCTCTCCTCTTCATTATTCTAGGCTATAAGAATGACGATGAAGTTGATGAAACCTTATTAGGTTTCGTAAAACATATGAACCCTTCATCCAAAGAGTTCCCTAAGTGGGATATTTTTGGTTTTCTATCCAAAGAAATCAATGAGCAAATGACAAAATTATCTTTCCCTGGAAGTCTTCAAATACCCATCTTATCTCTTCTTCTTGTTCTTATTTCAGAATTTCAAGTACTTTGAAGCTCTAGGTTTGTAGATGACCGATGAATGTGGAGATGAACTCCCTGTTTATGAATGGAATCATGTGTTCTTAATATGTGAAAAAAAATATAAATACTCATATTTCACAAATAATGTGATGAACATTTCATACACAATAATCCATGGGATTGACCTGCCCAGAATTCCTAAGGAAGGAAAAGAGTGGTTGTAGTTTACTCCAGACACGAGAGTGGTGGATTGGTACCTGTTTAAGGATCATACAGTAATCAAAATTTACGTTTTGAAAGATAACCCTACAAGCTACATTTTTTCCAAACCACTAGAATATTAGCAATGGAATATTTCAGGCAAATATTGTTATCTAATGAGTTACACTTTAGGAGTTCCATACAACATAGAAGATTTCATATTCCTAAATATGTTGACCCCTTTCAAGTAAAATCCTTACATTAGAGGAAATTTCAACTCAAAATGGGCCTTTTAACTTTTATTCAAATTCCATGTCATCATGTGTTAGCCAATGAAATTGCTTTAAATTTGAAATACCGTATAGGTCTTAAACACTTTTTTAATATAAATTTGGGGATAGGTATCATAAAAAAAACTACTTTTTTTGTTTGTATTTTTGACATATCTCCCTGTGTTTTTACTCAAATTTCGACCGGGAGAGCTCGTTGGATGTGGAATTAAATTCCGCATCCAAAGAGTACTCACTCGGCATACTTTTGATAGACCCTGCTACCCCAAAAACAAAAAATACCTGAAAAAATGGAATGATGATGTCATCATTCCATTTTTTCAGGTATTTCTTGTTTTTGGGGTAGAAGGGTCCATCAAAAGTATGCCGAGTGGGTACTCATTGGATGCAGAATTTAATTCCGCATCCAACGAGCTCTCCCGATCGAAATTTGACTAAAAACACAGGGAGATATGTCAAAAATACAAACAAAAAAGTAGTTCTTTTATTTTCTTCCTTTAAAATTAATAAATATTATTTTATTATTTTAACTATTATTTTATTAGTTCATTTTAGGAGGCCCATTTTGAGTTCAAATTTCCTCTAATGATTGTTATGTAGTACATCGAGGATTTTCTAGAGAAACTAAATCTGGAAAAAGAAGAGGCAGGAGCTTATGACCCACAAAAGGTCATCTCAAAGCAGGGGTTGGAAAACAAAAATTCATCTTATGATTATGCACATAGACTAGAATGGAAGAAAGTAGCTAACAAGTATATTTGGGAAGAAATTGAAGAGATCCAGAAAAAATCAGCAAAGCAAAGTGAGCCAGAGATGATATGAAGCCAGAAGAGAGGGGTTGAAGAGTTGACTACAAATATGGATATTGATCATTAATAGCAGGATCCTCAATGAAAGAAAGCAAGAATAGAGCCACAGGAAACATCCCAACATTCTAATGGAGAAGGAAGTAGAGGCAAAAGTTCCCAAAGATATACTGGAATTGAGTAAATAGGAAATAACTCCAGAGGAATTACCAACCAGATTCATGCCATGCCCCTCAATGGAGTTCACAATACCCTAGAAAGCAAAGGATCTTACTCAGATAGGTCATATCCTAGTTCAAACATATTTGTAGTTAATATATAGGGATATCGGAAAAGAAAGTGTTCAACCTATAAATGATGATAGGCAATAAATCATCCCTCCTCATAAAAGACAGTTTTCTGTAGCAGACCACGTAGACAACTGCTTCAAGTATGCAGTGGCCAATCCAAGGGTACCTATACCTACCAGACTGAGTGACTATAGAGTAGAATAACATGTTATAGATTGGACCCAATTTGGCATCCTAGATAAGGTTGATTTGTTCAAGCAAGCAAGTGATATGATATGTGCAGAAGTAGTAAAAGCTACAAAGACTGACATTAAAGGAAATTTTGGGTCTAAAATGGAGCTTATAATAAAATGAGCCTTCATATAATAAAATGATCTAACCATCATTTCTTGATGGGTTGGAATTCAAGAACCAATAGTTTCAATAAAATGAGTCAACCATAATGGTTTACTTGACATATTTGTAATAAAAAAACCTTCTTTTTTGTTCATATTTTCAACATATATCCCTGTGTTTTTACTCAAATTTGGAACGGGAGTACTCGTTAGATGCAGAATTAAATTCACACCCAAGGAGTACCCACACTGCATACTTTTGACGAACATCGCTGCCCCAAAAACAACAAAATACTTGAAAATGTGATGATCATCATCAGCACATTTTTCTGTTATTTCTTGTTTTTTGGTAGCAGGGTCCTTCAAAAGTATGCAGTGTGGGTACTCGTTGGGTGTGAATTTAATTATGCATCCAACGAGTGCTCCCAGTGCAAATTTGAGTAAAAACACAAGGAGATGTGTTGAAAATACGAACAAAAAAATAGTTTTTTCTTTCTTCCTCCAAAATTAATAAATATTATTTTATTATTTTCATCGGAAGGCCCATTTTAGACCTCAAATTTCCTCTAATGAAGAATATTGAAAGAAGCACTTAACGATGTTGGAGACATGTTGAAAGTATAGAAATGGACAACCAAGGAAAAGCAAGTCACAATAAAAGAGCTAGAAGAAAAGATAGTTGCTTTGAGATCCAAACATGATGATGGATCTCAAATCAAGTCTCTGATAGAAACTAAAGATAATGGGATTACTAATCTCAAGAAGCAACTGAATATTCCAAATGTCCACATAGTTCAAGCAGCTAAGATAAGGAAGGTATAACAAGAAAAATAAGAGCTACTAGCAACCATGGTAAAATATAAAGGCCTGGAAGAATAGAAGGAAAATAATATCAATGAATTAGTAGCACAAATAACAACTCTAAAAGCAAAAAATGCTACTAGTTCACAAACTGTAGCAATACAAACATTTGTACCATAAATGTCAGAATGGGTACAGGTTCATACAAAGATAGAACAAATGGTCCAAGAACCTATGAGTTAGCCACCTGCCACAGTGGTGGTGGATGTTGATGCAATGGAGGATGACACTACAATAGAACCATACATAATAGGAGAAGATAAAGAGAGAAAGATAAAGACTCTTGACGATGACATTAACAAGAAGAATGACATAATAGTAGAGCTATAAAATGATGTTAGTAATAATGAGGATGATATCACTGGTATATAAAAATAAGTGGATGATTTAAATATATAGATCTCATTCTTGCAAATGGATTCCTAGGGAGAAGAATTGTTAAGAACAATAATTCAAAAATTGTGGGATAGAGTGGCACAATTGTTCATAACCAAGTGGGATTAATGGGAATTTACGAGTGTTGAAATGGAGACTTACAAATCAGCAGAAGAGGAAACGCAACAAGTGGAAATTACAATAGGAGATAAGATAATAGAATCCATAGAAACTATTGAATACTTCAATAGAAGAAGTAATAAACAATTGGAAGAGCTGCAACTCACAAACATAACTTAGGTAATACAAATTGCTAAGCAGATGATATTAAAGCAGACTTTATACAGAGTAATGCATAATAGAACTAACATCTTAGTAGATGATATCTCATCTTTAAAAATCATGTTTAGTGGAGTAATAAAGTTGGGACTACCATCACTCTAAAATGGTAATGGTGATTTATATTCAAAAGGAGAATACCAACGACTATTAATGAAAAAGAGGAATGAAGAGCCACCACAGGAGGTGTTAGAAGGAATAATAAGTGGAAATCAAGTTGTTGATAGGTTGAGGCCTACTTTTCAGACTTGGATAAGACTCATAACTATATTCAAAGAGTTGGAGCCTTTAACATATGAAAAACACTCTGGAGTTGAGCTAGCACTGGAAAATATGAGATCTCATAGGATTCCAATGGGAAAATACCGGTAGCTAGTTACAAGGTATCACAAAATAGCCTTTTCCCCTAGTTCACAGTCTGCTGCCCAAACATCAGGATCAGCATCTCAGGAACCCAATGGCCAACAAACATATCATACGCCACAACAATTTGAAAGACAAACAACTCCATTGTCGTTTATGCCACTTGGAGGACAAGTACCAATTGGACGACAAACATATTTGGAATTGTTGCAAAAGATAAGCCAAGTTGGCATACCTCTCGGTTACTCCCCAGTTCCAACTCAAAAGCACATGTGTGGATAGAAATACCTAATCAAGGGAATAAAAAGGGCGGGCCGAGAAAGAGAAACTAAGGCCCAGTTTTTGTTTTAAAGAGTAAATCTAATAAGTCAATGTAAAAAAGTAAATAGCCAAAATACTATTACATTTTTGTTATGAGTCAAATCAAGGGTAAACTGATTTCAGTTACACCCAAGACCTATATAATGTAGCTCAAGATAAGAGCTTGAGGGCCGGAATTTTTAGAATTATAAATTCTATTTCTAATATGTTGAGTCATATGAGTTGATTTGTCATGTAAAGCTTTGTCAGATATAATGATATGGAATCTTGTCGAGATTTTTTCTCTATGTTTATATTTTATCCTTTTATCATTGTATAAAAGGACTAATGAGTATAATAATAAAGAAAGCACAACAGATTTGATCTAAAGTGAGAATCGGTGATACTCTATTTGGGACTGAATGTTAGATGGCATGCCAAAAGTTCAAAGTTCATTTGGTTCTGTCATAATATTTAATAAATTTGTGTGATTGTTATGTATATGGCATTTTTTATCTATATCATATTTATGAATGTCTTATTGTTCAAGAACCATAAATACCTCATGTTAACCTTTTAGCACACAATGAATTACTGAATTATGTACCTTATGGCTCAGTTTGTTCAAAATTTATCTTCCTTTCGAAAATTCACCCGTCGACGCTTCCTAGAATTAAAGATTTGTTTTCATCATTTTTCACATCTCCACTTTCCTATTGTTTTGCTAGATTTCATAAAATTCCTCTATCATTTACCTTTACATTTGTATATTTTCTCAAAACCTATTAAAATTCCTAAATCATTCACAATATCAATCAAATTCCATTTTCCATTCCGATATAGCTCTTATATATATTGTTAAAAAATAAGCCCTCTCATGTCTCGGCATGGTCTATTTTCAACCTAGTACACCTATGGGAACTAACATGAAAAATGGAATCGTTGTCAAAGAGCGCTTTTGAAAAAGACTTTTCCTTAGATACAATATTGTAAAGACCTAATTCATGCAAGGTGAAGCGGATCAGACAGTAGTGATTGAATTTTTCACCTGGAGACTCCATTGAATCAAGTTGGATCCTGGCAAGCAACATACCAAACAAAACCCATAGTCAAAAGAATTCTTAAGTATTCCAAATTCAAGAACTCATTGGAGGAACATGTGTTCACCTCAGGGAAGAGGTATTCCTCTTTTCAATTCGTCATTGATATCTCCTTCAGTAGAAAATGAAGAAAATTTTGATGATTTAAATAATCAATAAATGCCTTATAACTATCCTAAGACTCTTCTGAATCTTGTTTCCAAACTGCAATTTGCAATTCCATCTCACTCAGTTAGTAATTCTATCCTTACACAATCGTTTCTACGACCTCAAAGACCTCCATTTACCCCACATGTGCAACCTACAGTCATACAACATCCTAACATGGAAGGAAGAGGACCTAGAGGACTTCCCCTAGCCGTTAATCCCCGGATTGCAACCAGATATGGACCCCTAAATTTAACTAATAATTTACATGATATACCTCAGAATTACTTAAATATTCTACCTAAATTTGATGGGGAGAAAGATATATCAGCTAAGGAACACATGGATAAATTTCAAGATTTCACGGGAAACATTCTACTTAAATATGATGATGTATATATGAGGTTATTTGTCTAAACTTTAGAAGGATAATTGAGAAAAAGGTTTAGATATCTCTCTGCTAATTCTTTAAATTATTGGCATGCCTTATATCAAGAATTTAAGAGACAATGGGGAGAAAAGAGAGATCACTTTTATTAGCTTACAAAGTTTGCAGCCTTAAAGCAAAAGAATGGAGAAACTGCTAGTGAGTTTAACAAAATATTCAACAAGATTTATAATAAAATTCCCAATGATATAAACCCTTCACAAGAACCTTCTAAGGTCACTTATACATGGGATTATGAGGCTTATGTTTCTATTATCCTAAGAGAGAGAAGGTTTGCAACCCTAGTAAATATGCAAGATGATGCTCTAGATGTAGAAGGAAACATGACAGCCTTAGGAAAGATGAAGCATAGGAAATATTTTGAAAAGAAGAAGCCTGAAGATGAGGTTGGAACTTCAAATAAAAATAAAGAAAATCAATATGAAAATATTGAAGATATGATTAGGATCCTTAGAGGTCTCTCAAAAAAATTAACTAGACTAGAGATAGAAGGAAATAATCAAAACATAAATCCTCAAGGAATAGAACAGAAAATCCAAATCAATTCAGAAGAATTTTTAATCCTGAAATCCCCAAAAAAAAGGAGAAATGAATATCCTCCTATATAGCCCCCAGTTAGAGAAAATGATGTAAATCATGTCATAGATGTGCCCCCTAATGAAGAATATATTGAGCCTCGTGAACAAATAAATTGGATGCATGATAAAGATGAACTTATACATTAAAGTCAAAATGAATATGAAATGTTTTTACATGAATATGTATACCAAAATGAACCTCAAACACAGAAGAGATATTTTCTTAGGCCTAGAAATCAATGTGGGAATCATCCTCAAGATCCTATACCTAAGAAAGTATCTAAAGAAGCCAAAGCAGTCAAAGGTTATGATATCCCAAACTTTGTTCAAAAGACTCGTGTTGTTAAAAATAAGTTTGATCCCAAATCTATCTCAAGAGTAAATTTTACACCTCCTATTGTCCTCAAGAACACTAATGTTTTACAGCCTAAAATATCTGATCCTGAAAAGAAAGATCCAGAAAAGTATGCTCAGGATTTTGATATTGAACATGAGCTGTCTAAAATAAAGTTTTCCATACCTTTAATAGAACTTGCTCAGAATCCTGCCAATATGATGAAAATTGAGAAAGTTTTAAAGTTAAACAATCCTAGCACTTGTTAAAGTATTGTAACTTCGGAAGATATTATATTGTACTTTTGTTGTATTCTCCTTTGGAGATGTTATTCTTCCATTAGGAGATGTCCTTGATGTAATTGGTCATGTAAAATTCATGAGGTAAACCCTATGTTGTAAGTCGAGGAAATAGCACCCACAAAAGTGTTGTAAAGGAAAGTATCCTATGGCTAGGGTTTAAGAGGCCATCAACGTACTGGGGTTGAAAGAGAGATGCACAATGTTCAGCAAGCATATAACAGCAAGTTTCAGAGATGAGAAAGATCCACACCTGATTAACTGAATGCTGGTCCAAGCTTTCTCTTCAATCCTCTTCTTGCTCCTCTCGCTCCAAGAGACCTGCAAAACAAGTTATACCTTCCTCAAACCATTATGACCACATATAAGACAATGATAATCAAATAAACATAAATAAACGATCTGAATAACATCATCATATGATCAGAAACAGAGATTCAATCACACATTGAACAATGATTTGGGAAGAAGAAGGACATCACATCTTTATTAATCTTGAAAACAAGTACAAATATACCTTCTCTTCAAGTTTGGCACCTCACGAAACCTTGATCTGGTTCTGCTGCTTCTCTTCTCCAAAGAACTCAGCCTCCAAGCTCTGCAACACTAAGGGAAGACCTCCAGGGCAAAGATGTGGGCAAAGAGAGTCCCGATTCCTCCAGCATAACAATGCATAAATTCAAGTCCCCTCTCATGGACCTCCCTACCTCTATTTATATGGGTGAAATAAGGTAGTTTTGAAGGTTGGAGAAGTTACAGCAGTTAATGAAATTAAGTTAAATGAATTAACTAATCTCCAATTAACTCATGTTTTAATATTTAAATGCTAAGAGGCACATTTGTGGGTTTTCCTTAAGGAAAATCACGAATGGACACAAAAACACATTTTTAGGGTATTTCTAGGCATTTTCAAACTTTGATGTCTTCTGGAAAGTTTTAGCTAACTAAAATGCCTTTCCAACGGTGTAGAAATGAGGTCAAACGGAGTTACAAAACTCAAGATATGGGTCCTCCAATATAGGTCTTTTTTCAGTGACTTTCATGAAGTGCCGACATGCGACGAAATCATGGGAAAGTGGTCACAGGCAGAGATGTGTCATTTTGAGCTATAACAGATGCCCCCTAATGTGTGAGGTTAGAGGGGAAGACGATAGCTGAAATACATTATAAAGGAAACAGCTGAGTATGGAGAGAGCAGAGAATCCAAGATCAAAAGGCTCGAGTGAAGTTACCTGTAAGAGAGATAAATGTCAAAAAAAACTGATCTCTAGGACATACACGTCCATATACAAAACATCGCCATAAAGATATAGGCAGATCCAACATATGTATAACTGATGAAACTATCATGGTCGCTCAATATACAAAAAGGCGCCATATCAAATCTAAAGGAGTCATGGCCACAAATGAACAAGGTGGATCCATGCTCAACAATCGATCATAGCCACAAAAATACAAGGTGGATCTATGTCTCAGCAAAATGTCATATAAAGTATAACAAGGTCTTGCGCAACTTGGGAAATAGCAAAATGATGACAATGCTTCTGTCGGCCCAAGGTCTTCAATCCAAACCGCCCAAAAAAGGTACGAATCCTAACCATGCGAATAAAGGAGTTGAAGTCGAACATGGACGAAGTTGTTTGATTACCGGTCAATAATGAAAACCATTAACAAACACGAGGGAAACCACCATTAATGAAAATGGTCCCCAAGGTACCTAATACATTCGAACAAGTGTGCTTACAAGGACTTGAAGTCGAACACTTGAAGAATCCATCGAGTAGGAGACATTAAGGTATCCCCACTACCCAATAGCGAGGGAAATTGCCATTGAGGACAACAATTCCCAAGGTACTGTCATAAAACTCTAAATCTCATTCCCAGAGCAAGATATGTTGCAGTCGATAGGAAGAGATCCGTTGGAATGAAGGCATTAAGGCAGCCTTCATCATCCAACATGAGGTAAGTCAAAGACTAATTGGATCTGGAAATGGTACTGAATTTCACAAAAAGGACCATTGAAGACATGATGTAATGAAAGGATACCAGGGAATGGCCGACACAAAAGGTCAAGGCAACTGCAGAATGGCCGACAAAGGTTTAATCCTTGAACAGTGAGCACGACACAAAAGTGACTTAGGCATCTTTTGACACGAAATAGGACCAACGAAACAAATCTGCAATGTAGGAGACATTGACAGATTCCCCATATAATTGGAAAAGAGACCAATTGGAGGAGTAAGAAAACTTTGAATCAGGATAAGGTCAAAAGACTAGGACCCAACTGTTGATAGACTCAAAACTGGTGCTTTCTTCAAGGAAACAAGACTTGCTGCCATGATGTAAAAAAGACATGGAAATAAACCTTCCCCTTCCCTTCTTTCTTGTAAAGGTTTAACGAGTCCAAGAAAGCAAACTCGGGACCATCTTCATTTTTGGCAAGCTCGAAGAAAAGAAAGAAGAATGCTTGATAAAGCACTGATTCGTGGATTTTACGAGCCCGAACTAGTACATGCTCGACGGTGTTTTCATAGTTTAGAGAGTCTGAAAACTCCAAAGAAGACTCCAGGGGGGTCCTTTTTCGTACAATTTAGTCTCCTGAGGCCGAAAAAGTATAAAACAAACCAGAGAAGAACTCTCTTAACTTCCGAAGAAGAAAAGGCGCACCTTTTTCGTAATTAGTCAAGAAGGTCCGAAAAAGGTTAAATTACCACCTACCCAACCCTCCTTCAAAAGCAGCATATAGCCTGAGTTTTACGAGTGTGAAGGAAGGCAAGATCACTCGGAAAGATCCATTTGATTACGAGAAATGGAGCTTACAACAATA
>LPNX011113338.1:57537-88170 GCA_001517045.1 Pseudotsuga menziesii
CACTAAGGGAAGACCTCCAAGGCAAAGGTGTGGGCAAAGAGAGTCCCGATTCCTCCAGCATAACAATGCATAAATTCAAGTCCCCTCTCATGGACCTCCCTACCTCTATTTATATGGGTGAAATAAGTTAGTTTTGAAGGTTGGAGAAGTTACAGCAGTTAAGGAAATCAAGTTAAATGAATTAACTCATGTTTTAATTTTTAAATGCTAAGAGGCACATTCGTGGGTTTTCCTTAAGGAAAATCGCGAATGGACAAAAAACACATTTTTAGGGTATTTCTAGGCATTTTCAGACTTTGGTGTCTTCTAGAAAGTTTTAGCCAACTGAAATACCTTTCCAACGGTCTAGAAATGAGGTCAAACGGAGTTACAAAACTCAAGATATGGGTCCTCCAACATAGGTGTTTTTTCAATGACTTTCATGAAGTGCCGACATGCGACGAAATCATGGGAAAGTGGTCACAGACAGAGATGTGTCATTTTGAGCTATAACAAAAAGTAATATATAAAATTTATTTTGAGTCTCCCAAGGTAGGTCGGCCCTAATTAGGGAAACTGTACGACCTAGTTAGTTATTTGAGGCACTCACCTGATGAATATAAATAGGTGAGGCACCTCTCTCACTCTCACACATATTACACTCAGGTATTGCACTGGAGAGAGAGAGAGAGAAAGAGTCTAATGTGGAAGATGAGCAACTATTCTTGTTTCTGGAGTTTTACACTGTACTTGATCGAATTCTATACTAAGGAATTTTTGCGAGGTTTTCTCCCTTGTGGTTTCCTCAAGGAAAATCTTTGTGTTCTCTTGTGTTGTTGTACTTGTATTTATTTCAGTGATCTTTTGCTTATGGTTATGATGTTATGATACCAAATTTTTTTAGATCTTGTATAACCATTAAAAATATAACATGGTATCGGAGCCACCCTGAAAAAATTCTTTGTGCATACAAAACACTGCTACAGCTACATCTACTGAAGATTAGGGTTTCATGCTTGAAAACCCTAGAAGATAAAAACTAGTCATGTTGGGACTTTCACTATAACTCGAGCTTGGAGAAGGCTAGGGAGCTGAAACTTTGACAGGCCGAAGATAATTCTTACTCTACCCTATGTAAATTTTTAAGCCTTATATTCTTTATAATATAGGAGATACGATTCCTCCATCTCAGGGTTTCAACCTCTCCCAGAATTCATCCTTAAACAGGTGACCTAGGGAGAATTGATATATCTCCGGATAGGAAGCTCCAAATGAAATTTCATAAGATGTTGCAGATAGGGAATGAAATTTAGTTTTTTTGTTAAACCTATCAGACCCTAAAGGTGAAACGTGGAAGTCTGTACAAGTTCGTTATGTTGAACAGTCCTGAAATAAGTCACCTGGGGAAACTTCGCATAAGTCCCACCTAGTGAATCCAATTCTACTATAACTTGTGTGTTTGGAAAGAAGACAGACCATGATACATCGGGATTAATTTTTCAGACCTTGAGGAGCCGAAAATTCATAGCTATAGCATAAACAATATCAGTCATTTATGTAGAAGAAACCAGAAAAAAAACTAGGGCTTCATGTTCCGGGCACTTCCCTCCACCAATCAGTTGAAGAAGGAGGAACATCAAATTCTCCCTAGGAAGGTGCATCTTCCTATATAATAAGTTTCTCATTTTGTGTACTTTCATTTTTTTACCTAACACTACTACCAGAGAAAATAGGGCATTAGATATTTTGTAGTTATGTCCACAGTTTTGGGAAAATAAGTATGTTGCTCAGCTTTCCTTGAGGAGGCACAAATTTCTATCCAATTAGATATGAAAGATACCTAATTTGAAAATTAGGGATTCTCTGTCAAACCCTAGGTTCACTGGAAGCAGTCTTTCAAAATATCCTTCAAGCAAGCATCAAGTTGAAGCAATTTCACTGGTAAGTTCCACCCTCTCTATTTCTATTTGAGGTTCTCATTCCTATCATGATGACAAACAGTACCAAGCTTGAGGACAAGATTGAAAGAGTCGAGAACTTATAAGTATGGAATTATAGAGTGTTTATCATACTTGAAGAAGCATGCCATGAATAACTATGTCAAAGAAGAAGTTGTAGATCCAAACAGAGATGAAGTCGAAGCAAAGAGGGACCTAGTCAAAACAAAGATGAGTATTTATTTCTCCATTGGATCTCACATGTATCATCCTTAAAGACTCCCAAGGATATGTTCGTTGCAATGAAAAACATGTACGAATATGACCTTGAGAACTCAAGGATGTGAAGGTCAAATGTCAGAAAAAATGCATTGATTACTTGACAAGAAGATCTCATCTCAAGAAGCAATTAGAAGTCGTTGAAGAGAATGTAAAAGAAGCAGAAGCATAAATTACAATTTTGAATGACCTTCCAAATTCAGTCAAGAGAGTTTTTCTAGTAGGAAGATCACATATGGAGGAATACACAATTGATTGATGACAAAAGAGGAAGAGATGACAATCAAGCCCTAACAACTCAGGCCAAGTAGAGAAAGAACAAGAAGGAATAACATTCCCACCAAGAATAGAAGGACATATCACAACTCAATAGTTTAGTTGTGATGAATGGAAGGATGATGTGATCCAAAAGTACAAGTCGATAATACAGAATGATGCTTGGATATGAGTTCAAGACATGAAGGGAATTTTTATGGAGTCTTCCAAGTAGATCTATAAGATCAAGTATACCGCAGATCAAGTATCAAAAGATACGAAGCAAGGTTTGTGGTTTCTATCAGAAAGAGAGGGTCGATAAGACACTGCTCTAGGGGCTAGACACACCTCTTCAGTAGTATATATTACACTAGAAAATTGGTGTAATCAAAGTAGAAGAACAGATCGAGCAACCCATATGGTTTGAGACTCTCTAGAGAGAACCACCTATGCACAGAAGGATTGGTACAAGCTCAGTATGCACCCGTGGGATAGCACATACAGTTACATGAGGAGCTTGAAGATCAGCTAAAGTGATGTAGATCCCAACCTTTACTACAAGGTTGAAGATACAATCCTATAAAGGATGAAAATATCATAGATGGGTGCAAGAGAAAAACTTGCAACAAAGTTCGAGATGAAGGATCTTGATATCTAGTGACCTCAACAGGTGACATAGATGGATACAAAGAAGTCTAGTAGCAGAGGAGGCTACATGTTATTAGAATTGTTTTGCCATTTAGATATTCAAGCAATTAGTTATGAATAATATTTGCAGTAAAAGGAGTATGAAGATACAAAGTGAACAAAACAAACCACATAGGAAACGGATGAGTGTAGCTCAGGAATTTATAGTATCATTCACATTAATTAATCTAGTGTTACAATAGTTTACAAATAGGAAGAATTTGAATGCATTAGGGAGGAATTCGAATCTACCAACTGGATGTGACTGTACCTAACTGACTAGATAACTCATGGTGTCTCAATCAATATCGGTGTCCAATAGATTAACTCCCAGATGTCCAACAACTCATACAATCAGTGATAGCTAATTAACTCAGTGCAATTGAGTGTGGTAGGTGGGAAAAGGTGCCTACTCCACATGCATCCATGCATTAGCCATGCATAACTAGCGCTAGTTAACTGATTGTGAAATAACTGAAAGTGACTGGAAACTAACTAAGACTAACTAGTTCCAACTCCAACTAACTGATGGAGGTTGGTTCTGGGACTCCCAATGTCTCCTAAAATGTAGGGATTGGTCTAGGAGGTGCCCAAACTTATGCATACACATGCAGTAAGTGGCAGTTAACCTCTAGCAGTGTTCCCCACACTCTAGTGACTGGTACATGTGGACCCATTATGCCAAGTGGACCCAATGGTACTAGTGGACCCAAATAATTAATTAAGGTTCCTAAGTTAGGCTAAATTAATCTAATATACATTTGACCAAGGGAGGATTAATAATCCTAACAACCCCCCTAAATCCTAACTTGGAAAAATGTGGGCCCTGGTAACAAGACCATAGGTGACCCAAATACAATCTAAAAGATAGTAAAAAATGTTTCTTGATACAACCGAGGAAACATGGGAAAACCTCATGGGAAAAAACCCCCCTCAAAATAAGCAGAAATAGCAAACTGCAAGCTATCTTTAGAAGAAAGAAGCTTCCTCCTTAGAAACATAACTTGAGAAAAAACACTACTGCAAATTTGCAGCTCTATGCAACAACATGGTCCATCTGTGAACCTCTCAATGTAATTCTGAAGTGATGCCTATGTTTGTCTCTTATGGATGGTGAAGGTAGGGAATGATCAATTTTCTGCTACTGTGGGCTATATAGCTGATCATTCACCATCATCAAGTAGCACCAACCTGGAAATTTGTTGCACCATTCTGTAGAGAGTGAATCTGTGAGAGATAGTGCAACATGTTCATTCTGATACTGGGACATTGTTCTTCTTCTATCTTCTGGATTCCCAACACCACTTCCAGCTGCATCAAGGAGCTTTCGAGCCCATCCGGGTTTAGGCTTCTGATTAGGAATGGATACTAGATCTAGATCTGGATCTAGAATCTCTTGAGATTCGGTCTCAATAACAGGATCATGCTTAATGTGATCTTCTTCATCTGAATCTAAAACATGTAGCACATTATCATCATCAAAAATAGGTGAAGAAATAGTTATACCTTCCTGTGTTGTTGGAGGTGTTTCATACAACTAATATTCTTCGAACTGGACACTCCTTTCAATGAAACATCTTCTGGTTGCAACCTCCATCTGTTTGTAATCTTTTGCATTTTCTGCATATCCCAACAGAATGCATTCACTACTTTAGGCTTGGAAGGCCTTCCTCTTGTCAAGTGGTATTATGGCCCAAGCTTTGGAACCAAAAACTCTCATATGAGAGACATTGGGCTTATGCCCATGCAATGATTCGAATGGAGTGACCCCAACCACTGACTTGTGGGGCACCCTATTTTGCAAATACAAAGAACAGTTTACTGCTTCAGCCCAAAGACAAGGAGGTAGATGTTTGGAATGGAGAAGGCATGTTGCCATCTCTTTCAGTGATCTGTTCTTCCTCTCAGCCACACCATTATGTTGTGGTGTGTATGGAATTGAGTGTTCCATTTGAATCCCCTCTGATTCATAGAAACTCTGGAAATATCCTTTGATGTACTCTCATCCTCTATCAGATCTTATTGACTTGATCTTCTTATTGAAATTGTTCTCAGCCATAGCCTTAAAAACTTTAAAAGCCTCAAAAACTTCTGATTTTTGTTTCATGAAGTAGATCCAGCAGTACCTAGAACAATCATCAATAAAGGTGAGGAATTACCTGCAACCATTAATGGAGTTTGTGGGCATAGGTCCAGCTACATCACTATGCATCAAATAAAGTATAGAGGTAGCTCTATGTGCCTTCCCAACATCATCCTTATTTTCTAGATGCTTACCTACCAAGAAACCAGCACATACTCCATTGGAAGTTTGGATGGATGGCAAAGCTTCCACCATTTTATCATTGTGGAGTTGCTGCAGATATTTGAAATTGAGATGGACAAATCTCTCATGCCAAATCTTGCCGGTGTTGTTAGCATGAAACAATAAAGCTATAGGAGGAGAGATAAGTAAGAAATGTGAGAACTCATAAGCTTTGGTAGAGTGATTTGCAATACCTTTCAATACAAGATGTCCAATGGATTTTTCTGTAATTTCAATTGTTTCTTAATTGAATGTAACTCTCTTGGGAGAGCCTGTATGAGTCATTTGATAAATAGACAACAGGTTAGCAGCAAGGGAGGGCACATAAAGGAAATTATTGAACTCACCATGCTTCGCTATGACTGAGCCCCTTCCTTCTGCTGGAATTTGGGAATCATCTCCCATGTGAATGTTAGGCCCCTTTGACAGTGTGAGGGCCGAGAATGATTCTTTGGAGGAAACCATGTGGTTGGAAGCTCTAGAATCAATTATGTATGATGTAGACTATGTAAGGCTAGCTTTCAAATCATGGCACCTTTCATCATCTTATGTATGTGGTTCTTCATCATGATTATTTTCTCTTTGTGGGGGAGCAATGTTATGTTGCTTGAGAAGAGCTGACATTTCATCAAGTTGCTTCCTCATACAATAATCTTCAAGATGGTAACCCTTTTCATAATAGAGACATAACTTCTTTTCAAACTTCTTCTTTTTCTTAGAGCCGGAGGCTCCTTCAGAAGTTTGTTACCTATGTTTAGGCTTCGAATCACCTGCTTTTGGCTCCTTCTTCTTTGATTTCCCCTTTTCTTTCGCTTTGGAAGAGTCAATAACTAGGATATCTTGATCTTTGTAGGTCTTGATGACTCCCATTCAAATCAATTTCTATTCGTCCTTGATTAAGGACTCGGAAAAAGAATCTAATGAAGGAATTTTCCAATCGGGAAGCCCTCCCGCTTGGAATGAAATATAGAAACAAATATAGAATACTCAGAACCGAGTTTGTTGAGTATGGAAAGGAAATTCTGCTCATCTTTCCGCTCCATGCCACACTATTTGCATTGAAGTGCAAGAGACTTGAATTTAGTAAAATAATTGCTCAATAGTATCGAAACTGCTAGGATGTAAGGCTACCAACTCATTCTCCAGGAGTTGTCCCCAAAGCTCATCTTGTTTTCCAAACAAGTCTTCAAGCTTCTCCTAGGCTTCTCTGGGTGTCCTCAAACCTTCTAGGTGGAAGAGGAGATCTCTGGATATATATGTGCATAGATAACCAAATGCTTCATCTAGATGGTTCAAAAACTTGTTTCTTTCAACAAGTTTATGGGGCTTGACCTCCCTTCCAAGTACTATCCTATGGTATCCATGATTGTGCAAGGCCAGCTGCATATCAATCCTCCAATAAAGATAATTGGAATTTGTGAGGATCCGAGGAGTAGGAGATTGAGAATCCATAATTCTTCCGGCTGAAGATCACAAAACTTTACACAAGCTATGTAGCACCTATCAATTTTCACTACAAAACACTAAAACATATGAACTACATTAGAATCATGCTTTTCCTCTCGACATGAACATATTTTCAAGGTCCGCCATGACCTCTCCATTTCTCTAAATAAATTCAGAGCTAGAAAATCATCATAGGGTACTTCTGTGGAAACCCAGCTGCTTCTGATGTTCAATGGAGAGAAACAAACATGAAACCTACCTGAGAAGTCTCTAGTACCATATTATAATTGTTGCTCCATTTAGATATTCAAGCAATTAGTTATGAATAATATTTGCAGTAAAAGGAGTATGAAGATACAAATTGAACAAAACAAACCGCACAGGAAACAGATGAGTGTAGCTCGGGAATTTACAGTATCATTCACATTAATTAATCTGGTGTTACAATAGTTTACAAATAGGAAGAATTCAAATCTACCAACTAGATGTGACTATACCTAACTGACTAGCTAACTCATGGTGTCTCAATCAATATCGAAGTCCAATAGATCAACTCCCAGATGTCCAACAACTCATACAATCAGTGATAGCTAGTTAACTCAGTGCAACTGAGTGTGGTAGGTGGGAAAAGGCGCCTACTCCACATGCAGCCATGCATAACTAGCACTAGCTAACTGATTGTGAACTAACTGAAAGTAACAGGAAGTTAACTAAGACTAACTAGTTCCAACTCCAACTAACTGATGGAGGTTGGTGCCGGGACTCCCAGTGGATCCTAAAATGTAGGGATTGGTCTAGGAGGCGGTCTAGGAGGCGCCCAAACTAATGCATACACATGCAGTAAGTGGCAGTTTAACCTCTAGCAGTGTTCCCCACACTCTAGTGACTGGTACATGTGGCCCCATTAGGCCAAGTGGACCTAATGGTACTAGTGGACCCAAATAATTAATTAAGGTTCCTAAGTTAGGCTAAATTAATATAATAGACATTTTACCAAGGGAAGATTAATAATCCTAACACGTGTCACTCCATTGTCCTAATACAAATGCAGAGGGAGGATGGTGCTCCACCTCAGAGGGAATGACTACGGTAGATCTCAAAGCTCGAGAATCTTGACATGATTCTTGGGATTAGAGGTATGATGAAATCTAGAGGACATTTTACTTATCCAAGTAAAATTTGCAGAGAAAATGGTGTGGTACGTAAAAGAGTACTGCAGAGATATGATGACTTTGTTGAGTTGATAGCACTACAAACAGAAATATCACTCCAACATATTGCAGAAAGCATAGTATTTCTCTCAATGCAATTAAGGATGAATATACTATAGTTGAGAAGAAAGCAAGTAAAGATACAGAAATATCACTCCAACATATTGCAGAAAGCGTAGTATTTCTCTCAATGCAATTAAGGACGAATATACTATAGTTGAGAAGAAAGCAAGTAAAGATTCCTCAAAGTAATGAGGAATATGATCTAGAATAATTATAACGATGAAGATGAAAATTATCCATTTCATCATTGGATAAGAAAAGATGCACTGGTAGGACACACAGACACAGTCCTATGTGATATGTGGTGTAAGAAGACTTGCTCAATATTTTCGATCATGAGCAACAGGTCCTTAGAATCAAACGATGAAGTTGAACACATTGGCAGAGACTAGTAATTCAAGAAGACAGAGATAAAGATGGATTCTACCAAACAAACAGAGATAAGTATTTGAATTGTCATTTCCTATATATCTAGTTGTTCAAGATGTGTACATAGATATGTTTCTAGATTTAGGAAATGTATTATGCATATTAGAATATTTGTAGTTTACTACTAATATGCAAGTGATGGGTAAGTGGCTTATGTTGTTGTACAACATTCCATTACTGCTTATGAAACCTCCTTGCTGAAATAATGTCTTGGAAAGATGAAATTCATATAGAAAGTTACAGTATGTATAGGAGATATAGATGATTGTTGCATTAGCGGAAATAGTTGCATGATTATATATATCTTTATGCATGAAAATTTGTCATTTTGAATATGTTATGAAATGTTTCTAATCATACAACTTTATTTGACTTGTACGAAGGATTGTATGAAATCACCTACAAATGGTGAAGTTATGGATGTATGATACAGTTGTGGATGTATGATACAGTTTTGGATATGCAAGAGAAGAGTGATGCAGTTACAGATGCACAAAAGAAGAATGATGCAAGTTGTAAATGTATGATGCAATTGCGGATGTATAAGAAGAGAATGTTAAAGAAAAAGTTGCAGAAGGGAGTTGTAAAGCTCAAGCATGTTCTTACAAAGGAACAAGTAGCAGATGTGTTGACTAAGCCTTTTTCTCATGTAAATTTTGAGTACTTTCGATACAAGCTTGGTGTAGTCCAAAAGGACCTCTCTCGAAAGAGGTAGTGATGGTAGATGGAAGAAGTATGCAGTGGTGGTAGCTCAGTCTAAATAGGACTATTAGCTCGAAAGGGTTAGTCAGATGAGGCATGTTGATCCTTAGGGGATTAGTATGTTTGGCTATATCATTTTAACCCAAGTGGGTGTGTAAGCCAGGACAAGGCTTGTTGGTCCCCAGGAAGATCCATCTGTCTAACTAGGCTTGTTGGCTCGAAAGGGTTGGTAAGTTATGAAAGATGTAGAAGATCCATCTGTCTAACTATGCTGTCTACCAGAGAACTCATCGTGATGTTGCTCCGAGATAGTTAGAGGGAAAGATGTATCTTCAGTATTTTTATATTGATGAGTGTTGAGATGTTTTCTTTAGTATTGTTATACTGATGATTGCTGAGATGTTTGCTTCAGTATTATTATACTGATGATTGTTGAGATGTTTGCTTCAGTATTGTTATACCGATGATTGCTGAGATGTTTTCTTCGGTATTGTTATACTGATGATTGCTAATATGTTTTCTTCAGTATTGTTATACTAATTATTGTTGATAAGTGTGCTTCAGTATTACTATACCGATGATTGTTGAGATAGTTTCAGTGTTACTACAATGATGATTGTTGATTGTTGAAATGATTAGTGAGATAGTTTTAGTATTCCTATACTGTTGTAGCATGATCAGTATTTTCATACTGATGTTGTTTAGATGATTGTTTGATAGTTTCAGTATTCCCATATCGATATGACATGCTTAGTATTTTCATATTGATGTTGATATGGCAGGTTCGGTATTTCTATACTGATGTTGATAAGATAGTTTTAGTATTTCTATACTGATAATGATGAGGTAGTTTAAGTATTTCTATATTGATGTTGATAAGATAGTTTCAGTAAAGTAATTTCAGTATTTATATATTGATATTGATGACGATGTTGCTTCAGCATTTGTATGTCGATGTTGATGATGTGGTTGTGGTCCCAACACCTTGTGTTGATAATGCTAATATGATTGTGGTCCCAGCACCCTATGTTGATAATGTTGATGTGGTTGAAGTCACAACACTTTGTGTTGATGATGATGATGTTGTTTCAACATTTTTATGTTGATGATGATGATGTTCCAGCATCTCTATGCTGATAATGCAGATGATGATATAACATTTATCGATGATGTTTATTTAGCACTAACATGATAATGATGTATATCCATGAGATGTAGAACAGTTGGTGGCGGAGTATGGTTAAGACGCCCCCTAAGCGGAAAGGTCGTTGTTTCTAATCCCACAGATACCAAAAATACAACCATGTTAAGGGTTGGTACGGTCCAGGCTGGGTGCGATCCCCGGGTGATTTTAATGGCTTAGAGGCCCATGGTTCGTGGTAACTTAGCCAATGGAAAACCTACTAGTCAAGGGGGGGTCCACCACTTTTCCAACAAAAACAAAAACAAAAAACATGCTAATGATGTTTTTGTTGTTTCAGTATTTACATACTGACGATGCATATGATGATGTTTCAGTATTTACATACTAATGATGCAGATGTTGTTGTTTCAGTATTTATATACGGATGATGCAGATGATGATGTTTTAGTAATTACATACTGATGTTGTAGATGATGTTTCAGTATTCACATACTGATGTTGAAGAATAAGAATTAGTATTCACATACTGATGTGGCAGAAGAAGATTCAGTATTCAAATACTGATGTTACAGAAGAAGGTTCAAAAGATGATTCATTATTCACATATTGATGTGGCAGAATATGATTCAGTATTCATATACTGATGTTACAAAAGAAGGTTCAATATTCATAAGATGATTCAGTATTCACATGATGATGTGGTAGAAGATGATTCAATATCCACATACCGATATCCTAGAAGATGATTCAGTATTTATATACTGACGTGACAGAAGATGATTCAGTATTCACATATTGATGATCCAGAAGATGATTCAGTATCCACATACTGATACTACAAAATATGATCTAGAAGATGATTCAATATTAATATACTGATAGAATATGATTCAGCCCGTATGGAATATCATTCAGTATTTATATACTGAGATTCCAGAAGATGGTCCAACTGAGATCGATGATGAAGATGCATGATGATGTTCCAAAACTTCCTATGACATATAGAGATACATCATTCAGTTGTACAGTTGTGGTGATGGTTGTTGTTTATGTAGAATACCTTCCTATTTAAGAAGGATCATTAAAGTATTGTAACTTCGGAAGATATTCTATTGTACTTTTGTTGTATTCTCCTTTGGAGATGTTATTCCTCCATTAGGATATGTCGATGTAATTAGTCATATAAAATTAATGAGGTAAACCCTCTGATGTAAGTCAAGGCAATAACACCCACAAAAGTAATATATAAAATGTATTTTGAGTCTCCCAAGGTAGGTCAGCCCTAATTAGGGAACCTGGATGACCTAGTTAGTTATTTGAGGCACTCGCCTGATGAATGTAATAGGTGAGGTGCCTCTCTCATTCTCACACTTATTACAGTCAAGCGCTGGAGAGAGAGAGAGAGAGAGAGAGAGAGAGTCTATTGTGGAAGATGAGCAACTATTCTTGTTGCTGGGGTTTTACACTGTACTTGGTCGAATTCTATACTGAGGAATTTTTGCGGGGTTTTCCCCCCTGTGGTTTCCCTGAGGAAAATATTTGTTTTCTCTTGTGTTGTTGTACTTATCTTTATTTCATTGATCATTTGCTTATGGTTATGATGTTATGATGCCAAATTTTTTTAGATCTTGTATAACCATTAAAAATATAACAACACTTAGTTTGACAGTCTAAATTTGGCCGATGAAAGTCCTAAAATTTAAGTAGTTCCTGTTGTGCAGGAAGAAAACACAGAATATACTCCTTCATTCTATATAACTTTAAGTTTGCTTGGAAAATTGATACATAATTGCATGTTAATTTCTATAGCATCACATAATCCTTCAACCTTCCCTCCACCAACAAGGAAACAAGAGGACTGTATAGGGAGGGCATGTATGCATATGTGCTCAATGTGGGAAGCAACTCCATAAATTACCCAATATATACCATTGAAGAAGATATCAGTTGTTGCATGTGGACAGGAGGAAGTGATTATAGTAAATAACCCCTTGCATTGATGGTTGTAAATGATACAAAGATTCCACAAGATCAAATTTGGGACGTATTTTAATGGATCTTCCACTAAAGAAGAAGTAGAAGCAGGAGTAGTGTTCATCTCACCCAGTAAGGAAGAATCCATGTTGTCATTTAAATTGAATTTTGAGACCACTAAGAATGTGGTTGAATATGAAGTACTAATCTTGGGATTAGAAGCTGCAAGAAGGATGGGGATAATTCAAATAGCAGTTTATGGAGATTCATAACTGATAGTATTGAATATTAAGGCTATGTACCAATCAAAGCATCCCAGGATAAGGGCTTACAGAGATTCAATGTAGGATTTGATAGATAATTTATTTCATGCATTTAATATCTTTGTTATTCCTAGAAAAATAATCGAAAAGCAGATCCACTAGCAATGGAAGCCATCACATTTAAACCTCCTACAGAAATTAAATTGAAATATGAAATAGAAATGATTTACAAACCCTTTATTCCTAATAATATAAAACACTAGAAAGTCTTTGAAGATGACTAGCAAATCAAGAGATTTCTGGAATTAGTGGATGAATTTTCTAACACATGCATTGATCAAAAACAGGATAAAGATGAAAGTGTAAATTGTCAAGATGAAGGTAAGGAAAACATGAAGTTGAGCAACAAAGTGGCAAATCACAAGATTGTGCAATTAAAGAATAACTTCATACATAAAGGACCAGTTCCTTTAGAGAGATTATTTGATAAAAATGGTGTTCCTCATAAGCCTACAATTCAACCAAAAGAAGATGTGGAAGAAGTAAATATTGGCACTGGTAAAGAACCTAAGAATATCAAATTGTCTATATTGTTTCCTAGTAAAGTAAAGCAGAGATATATAAATTTCTTCAGGGAGCATATAGATGTATTTGCATGGATATATGAGAATTTAAAGACCTATGATACTTCAATAATTAGGCATAAAAATCCTCTTAGGCTCGAAACAAAACCTTTCAAGCAAAAACTCAGGCATACCAATCCCATTTTGTTGCCCATTATAGCAAAGGAAATAAGGAAACAATTAGGTGCAAAAATAATAATTCCTTTAAGATACTCTGAATGGGTAGCTAATATTGTCCCTGGTAGAAAAAAAGAGTGGATAAATAAGGTTGTGTGTTGATTTTAGAAACTCAAACAAGTTCTTTCTGAAGGACAACTACCCTCTGCCCAAAATGGATCAAATTTTGCAGAAAGTGGTAGGAGCAAATAGAATTTCTATGATGGATGGTTTTTCAGGATACAATCAAGTTTCTATGAGTAAGGAAGACATAGAGAAGAAATCATTCACCACTTCATGGGGAACTTTTATATATGACAAGAGATCATTTGGGAAAATGAATGTAGGAGCCACAATTTAGTGTGCAATGGACATAGCCTTTGTCGGGGGTACTGATAAATTCATAGTATTTACCCTGATGATATGATTGTGTTTTCAAAAATAGATGATGAACATCTATCTCATTTAAAGCAAACTTTCAACAAGCGTAGGGGGTATTTCCTTTCATTAAATCCAAAGAAATCCTCCTTTGTTTTACAAGGGAAGTTGTTAGGACACATTGTGTCAAAAGATGGAGTAAGTATAGACCCAGAAAGAGTGGCATCCATCCAGGCACTTAGGGTTCCAAGAAACAAAAAGGATGCAAAATCATTTATGGGCTGGATAAACTTCTTGAGGTGTTTTATTCCAAATTTGGCTGAGTTAATTAAGACCATTACCAACATGCTAAAAATAGGTAATGAGGTGAAATGGACCAAGGAGGAAAAAGAAGCATTTGAAATATTGAAAATATCTATCGGAGAAGCACCAGTACTAATCGGCCTTCATTATTCAAAACCTTTCCTAATATTTCCAATTGCTTCCACCCATACAATTGCAGTTGTGCTTTTACAGAAAATCAAGATGGCCATGAGCATCATATAGCCATTTTCAGCAAAGAACTCATAGATGCTAAGTTAAAGTACAATTTGATGGAGAAGCAAGTGTATGCCATGGTAAAAGGATTGAAATCCTGCAAGTGTTATGTGCTGCATTCTAAAATAATTTCCTATGTTCCGCACAATACAGTAAAGGATATTTTGTGGAAAACTGATAGTGAAGGTAGGAGGGGAAAGTGGATTGCTAAAATCCAAGAATATGACTTGGAAAACAATCCCACCAAGTTGTTGAAAGGTAGAGGATTAGCTAAACTACTCATTGAGTCAAATTGTCAAGCCTTATACCTCAATCTAATTGCAAAATTTACCAAAGAGGAAAACTTGAGAAGTATACATAATGCTCAAAACAGTACAATGAAGGTATATCCTAAGTTTGAAGAATCTGAATGGTACAAATTTATTGTCTACTATTTGGTAAACCTTAAATGTCCATAAAATTTGTCTAAAGCACAAGCGAGGTCACTTAAGCTATAAGAAATGAAATATTGTATTATGGATGAATACCTCTATTGGAAGGACCCTCGGGGCATCTTACTGAATTGTGTAATAAAAGATAAAACTGAAGGGATAACCACAGAGCTACACAAAGGAATTTGTGGAGGCCACCGTGCATGGAGAGATACTTCTTATAAAGCTTTGAGGGTAGCATACACTGGCCAAAGTTGTTTGTAGACACAAATCACGTTGTTACAACATGCATTGAATGTTAGATGTTTACAGGGATGTAATACCCCGGTTTTGACCCCGTTTGCATTAAAATGTATATGATGTATATATTGTAATTAATCATGGTTTGGAGCTAAAGGAAAAATCCCCACCATCGATTTAATGTTTTATGTTCCGATGATTAAAATCGTTACCGATGGTATATCATGCTATCTGGCACATTATAATTTTGGCATCATGTAAATATGCGTTTTAATTAAAAATCCACACAACCAGCTAAGTCAATGCAACCATAATGAAAAGGGCATGATTTTCCTAAGGAATGGGGAGGGAAATTATTTAAACCTTTGGGCCAATGGGGAAAAGCCAAATGTCAAAGGGAGAACCCATCAATCAGTCAGCTACCCATTTTGTCTTTTTCCCCAATCATTAAATTCTGCTAGAATGTGGTTGAGTTAGTTATTGCATGGGGATGGGAAGAGTATGGGCAGCAATTTCGAATTTGGGGAAAACCCATTTTTGGGGAAAATCAATTTTGACTTTTGGAGCAAGAAAGCACCCAAAAATGCATGCCCATTTTCCCATACACCCACATTCTTCATTTTCTCATGCAAGGGAAGCTTAGGAGTTGTTTTACCTCCATGATTTTGTTGGCTATGTGTTATTCCTTCACGATTTGGGCTCCTGGACGTTTTCCCCCATCTTCAGAAATCCACGTTGGGCTCTCTCTCAAACGGATGGAAGTTTCCTGAGTGTGAAATCCACGATTTTGGATTTGCTATGTATTTCTTCCTCACGTGGACAGTCATTCTTCATTTTCTGGAGTCTGAGAGTTTCGTTTTGTGATGTCCTTGTGGTTGGGTTCTTCCCCGACGTTTTATGTTGCATTTCTCCAATGTTTGCCAAGCTGAATTTCGTTTTTGGGTTTCCCAACGATTTAGAGGAGAGCCCACATCCTCTTGGGTGTTGTTGTTGATTTCATTTTTGGCCACGTTAGGGCCAAAACATCCCTGGGATACAATTTGTTGTTAGTGGGTTGTCCTTACCCTCCTTGGCAATTAATCTTGTGACTGAACTATTTTCCTCAACCAAAAATTGTGTGTATTGTTGTGTATACAATTGGTCTTTGGACTGGAAATGAGTGGAAGGAGTCTGCTTGACAAACCTAGTGTTTTGCAGGAGCCTCATAGACAAAGCTAGAGGAATGGCTCTCTTCTCTACACCCCCTGAATAGCACTGGAAGGGAATTCATGTCCTAAGGGACTATGCAGCAGAGAAGGGAATGATTCCTTGTGTTGGGTGTGTGTGGATGTCTTAGGAGTCAAGCTAGTTCTGGTGTAGGCATCCTTAACTCCTCAGTGACCCCACTAGCTTAGTAGACAGTGTTTCCATCTCTTGATAACTTGATAAACCCAACTTGTTGGCTTGGTTATGTGTTGTTGTGTCTCCTTGGCAGTCTGATAAACCCAAAACTAGCTTTGGCTTGACTGAATTTTGTCATATATTTGGCTATGTGTGAGCCTACTTAGTTTACTTTCCTTGGGGAATCATGCCCAGCTCGGGGGTGGCCGTGTTGCTGAGAGATTAAGGAGCACACTGGCCTATGGTTGGGTGGAACGTTGCAGCGACATAGCTGGTTGCGGGAAGCTTCATTCGAAGATAAGTATTCCTATGTGATCACCCATGTAACTGTATTGTTGATATGAATTACGATGAACATGTTAAAATGTGTTGAATGCTTGAATTAAATGTAATTGCTTCCGTTGAATGTTAATTCTTTATGCATCTGTGTATCTTGGTTCAATGCATTTTATTTTAAATTTTATGGGGCTAAATGTTCGGGTAGATAGTGTTATGGTAGCGTCCTCTTCGTCGGTCAGAGGGTCGGGGACATTACAAGGGAAGCAAAAATTCAGACCCTTTCCTTTGAAACCCATCATAACATCAACGCCCTTCTCTAGTGGCCAACATAGATGGATTCTCACCGCCACTTTTTATTTCACTAAATGGGTTGAGGCAACCCCTACTAGATTGTCAATTAAATATGTGATTATGATATTCCTAGAGGAGAATATCTTATAAAGGTTTGGGTGTCCTAGAAAGATAATAACAGACAATCCTCCAACATTTAAATCTATCAAATGTTGGAGTTCTGTCAAAAATATAATATTGAACTTGATCATTCAACAGCATACTACCCATAGGGCAATGGGCTAGCAGAGTCATCCAACAAAATTCTGCTAAGAATTATAAAGAGCATGCCAAATAATATGAAAACCTGCGATGTGAATCTATGTTATGCTTTGTGGGCAGACAGAATCAATTGCCACCTCTCCACTCCATGTGTCAAGAGATCAACTGGAACCTCTCCATTCTAGTTGGTATATGTAAGAGAAGCAATCTTACCAATATAACTAGGACTACCAGTATTGAAGCTCGTCCAACATGAAAATGAAGAACAAAATGACACGGTGAGGAGGATGTATGAGCTAATTGAGTTGCAACAGGAAAGAGAACAGGTCAGCAAGAAACTGTAGGAGCATCAAAGGAAGATCAAAAATTATTTTGACAAGAGAGCCCTGGAAAGGGATTTTCAGTCAAGATATCTAGTCCTAAAATGGGATGCAAGGAAAGCAGACATGGGAAAACATGGAAATTGTGACAACTTGTGGATATGATAATATCTAATCTCAGTTGTACAAGAAAACAATACATTCATTCTTATTGAGTTGGATGGTGAAAAATAGAATTCGTTGTCAATGGCAGGCTTCTAAAGCGATTTTCATGTACTGAAGCCAGGTTCCGGATTCTTGTACATAGTAGAGTAGAAGCAAATCTCAAATTCATGATTTACTTTTTAATTTTTACAGTACTTATAGTTACTTTTTTATAATTCAATGTTTGTATTTCTGAGAAATAAGAATCTGCAAGTTGTCAAAAATCCCATGATAATGACTCCATAAGCCCAACAGATAAAAGGCAAGGGTCTACAGTTCTCAGAACCCTGTGAAACAAGTTGTTGTCTCCTTGGAGCCAATGTTAAAGTCAGGAAAGCTACAATAAAACTTTGGAATCAGCCCAAATAGAGCAAAACGATGAAGGGTTTACCCATCAAGTCGCAACATGTGACCACAAAGGAGAATTCATGTGCTAACTTCAGTGCAGCGGATAACCGTAGATATTATATAGAGATCACGGCTAAGATGAATAGCGCATTGGAAAGGTACAAGAGAAATACACAAAAAGGTGTAGAGATAGTCTGTGGGGTCGAGAAATTAAAATGAATGTCGACATCAAAAGCGTGTGAATGAAAAGACAGGGTCGTTAGTGGAATCAGTGGACGATCATGCTGCAAAAAGTGAGATTTGATTGGACAGTGGTTGTGCATCACGCAACGATAACTTGCAAGGAAAAATGACAGGCTCGAGGGTGCATTATGTCATAAACTACTCGGGATGGGTGGCCAAATATTACTAGTCGTGCCTCCGTGAGGCCATTTTGAAAACCGCATAGGCGAGTGAGTGTTATTGCCCTTGAAAATCGGGGTGATTTATGCTAAGGAAAAGTCAAGTGGTCCTGGGTGTCAGTGTTCACATCAGTCTGTCGTTGTCACATCAAACCGTAAGGTGGTCCCTGGGTGTCAATGTCCATGTCATCCTCCCTCATCAAACCAAATCTAGCCGTTTGTACACATTTTGAATTTTTGAACCATTTAAAAGGCATTCATCCATTAGTCATTGAGTCATTCTCATATGATCATCCAGATCTCAAGTGGATCAACCACCGTGCACACATACACCTCAACTCGTCCAATCACACATCCAAAGTCCAGTCAACCTCCATGTCAGATCTCTCAGGTAATTCATCCAATCACCCATTTTGTTACCATTTTAATGTTGTAAACCTAAAAGTTACCCTGGTCCAATGATTTTAGTAATTTTTACCCCTGAACTAGTAAATATTACCAACAAAATGTCTTAGCCAACCGACGAACTAGGCCCTAAGCCCAAGACTTCTGTAAATGAGGCCATATTTGATCATCAAGTTGACATTCATGACATTGAAATAACCCATTCCAACCTAAATTTAACCATCAGTGTGTCCTGAATCATAGCGTTTGAAGACTATGACCCGTGCAAATTGTGGGATCCAAGGCTGGCACGATTTGTATGTCCCCAAGTAGTTTATTTTCATGAATTTACTAGCTAGTCCTCATCCTTCTTTTCCCCTAGCCGAAAGTTAATCATGTCTTCTAATAATTTTAGGGTTGGCTGTCATATAGAGGCTGATAGTATAAGAAGAATGTTGTGCATTCCGAAGCAGAAAGGAATGCAACCTCTAGAATAAAAGAGAATGGCCCTCCTATATCAAACCTTAAGCCCTGCAGATAGAACATGATGTTATTTGAGCACATGGAACCTAGGGTGATAACCCAACAATGAAATCCCCCTTTCAACACTGTTTTTTAAGCAAATCTACAGAAAAGTTCTCTCACCTTTGCACTATTCTAGGCTTTAAGAATGACGATGAAGTTGATGAAACCTTGTTAGGTTTCCTAACACATCTAAACACGCATCCAAAGTGGAATATTTGTGGTTTTATAACCCAAGCAATCAATGAGCAGCTGACAAAATTCCCTTCTTTGGAAGTCTACAGATACCCATCTTATCTCTTCTTCATGTTCTTATTTTAGAATTTCAAGTACTTTGAAGCTCTAGGTTTGGAGATGAACTCCCTGTTTATGAATGGAATCATTTGTTCTTGAGATGTGCAAACAAATCTAACTACTCAAATTTCACAAATAAGGTGATGAAGGTTGCATACACAATAATCCATGGGATTGACCTGCCCAAAATGCGTAAGGAAAAGAATGGTTGCAGTTTACTCTAGACACAAGAGTGGGGGATTGGTTCATGTTTAAGGATCACAAAGTAATCAAAATTTATTCTTTTGAAGGACAACCCTACAAGCTGCATGTTTTTCTCACCGCCAGAATTTTTGCAATGGAATATGTCAAGCATACATTGTTATTTGATGAGTTACACTTTGGGAGTTTCAAAAAACATAGAACATTTCAAATTCCTAAAGATGTTGTCCCCTTTCAAGTGAAATCCTTAAGTGCTCTACAGTACATGGAGGCTTTTCTAGAGCATCTAAATCTAGAAAAAGAAAAGGTAGGATTTTATGACCCAAACAAGGTCATCTCAAAGCAGAGGTTGGCAAACAAAAATTCAGCTTATGACTACCCGCCTAGACCAAAATGAGAGAAAGTGACCAACAAGAGTTGGGAGGAAATTGAAGAGCTCCATAAAATATCAGTAGAGCAAAGTGAGCCAAAGCTAATATCAAGACATAAGAGAGGGGTTGAAGAGTTGATTGCAAATGTGGATATTTATCAAGAAGAGCAAAGAAAGCAAGAACAGAGACGCAGGAAACATTTTATAAGCTTTAATGGAGAAGGAAATAGAGGCAGAAGTTCCCAAAGAGATAGTGGAATTGAGTAAACAGGCAATAAATCCAAGGAAATTACCAACTAGATTCATGCCATACCCCTCAATGGAGTTCACAATACCTTAGAAATCAAAGGATCTTACTTAGACAGGCCATATCCTAGTTCAAACATATTTGCAATCAATATATAGGGATATCAAAAAAGAAAGTGTTTAATCTATAAATGATGATAGGCAAGAAATCATCCCTCCTTAGAAAACACTAATGTCAATAGCAGACCACATAGATAACAGCTTCAAGTATGCAGTGGTCGAGCCAAGGGTACCTGTCCCTACCAGGCTGAGTGACTATAGAGTAAAAGAACATGTTATAGATTGGAGCCAGTTTGGCAGCCTAGATAAGGTTGATTTCTTCAAGCAAGCAAGTGATATGATATGTGCAGAAGTAGTAAAAGATGCAAAGACTGAAAGAAGATTAGAATAAGCACATAACAAGGTTGGAGACCTATTGAAAGCAGAGAAATGGACAAGTATGGCAAAGCAAGTCACAATAAAGGAGCTAGAAGAAAAGATAGTTGCTTTGAGTTCCAATCCTAATGATGAATCTCAAATCAAGTCTCTGATAGCAACTAAAGATAATGAAATTGCTAATCTCAAGGAGCAGCTTAAGATTCCAAATGTCCACCCAATTCAAATAGCTGAAATAAGGAAGGTAGAATAAGAAAAAGAAGAACTGCTAGCAACCATGGAAAAATATAAAGGCTTGGCAGAAGAGAAAGAAAAGAAGATCAGTGAATTAGTAGCACAAATAATAGCTCTAAAAGCACAAAATGCTACTAGTTCACAGGTTGCACCAGTACAGACAGTTGTACCATAAATGTCAAAACATGTACAGGTTCATACAGAGATAGAACTAATGATCCAAGAACCTATGAGTTAGCCACCTGCCATAGAGGTGGTGGATGTTGATGCAATGGAGGAGGATGGCACTACAATAGAACCAGCCATAATAGAAGAAGATAAATAGAGAAAGCTAAAGAGTCTTAAGAATGGCATTAACCAGAAGAATGACACAATAGTAGAGTTGGAAAATGATGTCAATAAGGAGGATGATATCTTTGATCTGAAAAGATAAGTGGATGATTTAAAGAACCAAATCACATCCTTGCAAATGGATTCCCAGGGAGAAGAATTGTCAAGAAGAATTGTTAAGAAGAATAAATCATGAATTGTGGGGTAGAGTGTCACAATTGTTCATAACCAAGTGGGATTTCTACGAATTGATGAATGTTGGAATGGAGACTTACAAATCAGCAAAAGAGGAGATGAGACAAGTGAAAATTAAGTTAGGAGATAAGCCAAGAGAAGCCAATGAAACTATTAACTGCTTGAATAGCCGAAGTATTAAACAACAGGAAGAGCTGCAACTAGCAAACAGAACTCGGGTAATAAAAATTGTTGAGCAGATAATCTTACAGTAGACTTTATACAAAGTAATGCAAAGCAGCACTAATAGCTTAGCAAATGATATCTCATCTTCCAAAAGCTTGTTCAGTGGAGTAATAAAATTGAGACTACCATCACCCTGGGATGGTAATGTTGAGTCCATTTCAAAAGAAGAATGCCAACGACTATTAATGCAAAAGATGAATGAAGAGCCACAGCAGGAGGTGTTAGAAAGAATAATAAGTGGAAATCAAGTTGTTGACAGGCTGTGACCTATGTTTCATATTTGGATAAGACTCGGAACTATCTTCAAAGAGATGGAGCCTTTAACGTATGAAAAACACTCTGAAGCTAAGCTAGCACTGAAAAATATGAGTGCTCATATGATTCCAATGGGGAAAGACATGCAATTGGTTATAAGGTATCACAATATAGCCTTTCCCCCTCAATCACAATTTGCAGGCCAAACATCAAGATCAACATCTCAGCAGCCCAATGGCTAGCGAACATCTCTTATGTCACAACAGTTCACAAGACAAGCAACTCCATTGGATTTTATGCCACCTAGAGGACAAGTACTAGTTGGAGGACAAGCTTATTCAGAACTATTGCAAAAGATGAGCCAAGCTGGCATACCTCCCAGTTACTCCCCAATTCCAACTTAGCAGCACATGCGTGGATAGAAAGTACCTAATCAAGGGAAGAAAAAGGGCAGGCCGAGAAAGAGAAACTGAGGCCCAGTTTTTGTTTTAAAATGTAAATGTAATAAGTCAATGTGAAAAAAGTAAATAGCCAAAAGACTATTACACTTTTGTTATGAGTCAAATCAAGGGTAAATTGATTTCAGTTACACCCAAGGCCTATATAATGTGGCTCAAGATAAGTGCTAAAGGGCCAGAATTTTTAGAATTAGAAATTTTATTTCTAATATGTTGAGTCGAATGAGTTGATTTTCCATGTAGAGCTTTGTCGAAGATAATGATATGGAGTCTTGTCGAGTGTTTTTCTCTATGTTTGCCAAATTTCATAAAATCCCTCTATCATTCACAGGCTACTTTTGTAAACTTTCTCAAAACCTGTTAAAATGCCTAAAGCATTCACAATATGAATCAAATTCCAGTTTCCATTCCAATATAGCTCTAATATCGTTAAAAGTTGAGCCCTATCATGCTTGGGCGTGATCTATTTTCAGCTTAGTCCACCTATGGGAACTCCCACAAGTCAAAAGAACTCCATATTTATAGGGTGAAATGCACTTAATGCCAAATAAGTTGGGGCTACTAGAGCTTTGAAAATGCATTTAGCCACTGCAAATATCCTTAAACATCCTATACATGAACAACTAGTGGAGAATCTCAAGTTGAAAAAAATAGATAGTCAAGTTGGAAGACGCATGGAGACCCCAATCTTTATTTACACAACCATTGGCCATTCAAGCATTCGTAAAGCATCTAGAAGATACTTCCAAATAGTACACTAAAGCAAAAGTGGCCAAGAAGTTGACACATGGAGTAAGGAAGATTATGACAAGTAATATTGAAGATAGGATTTCTTTATTATTTGAGTTTTGAGAGCAGTTAATAAGTCTACTATTCTCATTGGAAAGGCTCTTTCATATAGTCTTTTACATTGGAGCTTCAAAAATATTTGAGTTTTAAAGAGAATTATTTAGAAATTTTAATAGAAAGTTAACTAATATGAATGAAAAAAAACAAAATGAAAATATCCCCTTGAACAACATGATGCTAAAACAAATCAAAGGAGGTTGGGACACTTGGATTTTGATATTTTATAATAATTAATAGCAACATGTAAGGTAATGGAGGAAAGGAGCAAAGAATTTTTCAAGTCAGATGATTCTATTAAAGGGTTAGAGGGGCACTTCATTATGCAAAATGATAAAGTTTTAACTAGGGATGAATTTGAAGCAAAATTGGTAGCTATAAAGATCTCTTTGGGTGCTAAATTTGATGGTCTTGCAAACTTTCCTTGGGCAAAAGTACATAAATGCCTCACGGAATTTGTCAACAATATCAAGCATAATGTTATTATTTGAGACCAACAAGCTGAATTAAAAGGAGTTGAAAGTGAACTGTTTTTACTTGGAATAAAAGAAGAAATCAGTGTGGGTCCTCTTGAAATATATATATGAAGGTGTAGATCAATATTGTAGACTCAATACTAGAGGTCTCATTAACTAATTATTGCAAATAGGGTTCAAAGAGCCCTTGTGACATCATGAAACTTCATTTAAGCAAATTCCTTGGAAAAAGAAGGGTTCATCTCCCAACATTTTGCCTACTCTCAATTTTGTAAGCTGGAACCGCCCCATGGCCTTCCCTTTGTTCATTTCTTTTGTTGGGTTTCACCATATGGTCCAAGGCCGAGGCCCTGATAGACGAGGAAATATAGGGTATTCATCTCCAATGATGGGGAAATGTTTCTATATAACATTCATTTAGATTATACCTAGGGCAATTTTAAAGGCATTTTTCCCCTCTGAATAATAAACTATTTGAGACATTTTATCATTCTAAACTATGTAATTGTTCACTTTTATTAAATATACTATTATTTTAATATTTTATTCATATAATCATCAATAAGATGTTTTTGTAATCCCTTTTTCCTGTCCCTTGGAAATTTAGAAGAAATTCCAATCGACCCCTCCAAAAACTACATTAGTATATGTTAGTATCATTCAATTGTTTACTGTGCAAATATGTTACACTGCTTAGAAAACATACCATTTTGATATACTAGTAAGGGTTTCTATCATGGCCAAAATATTATATGTATGTTGGAGCATACGAGAGTTATATGTATCTCTGTTATAAAAATTGGTCAACTCAAACTTGAACTAGGTCAAGTTGACCGATGTCGTATTGACTCGGCCAGTAACGAAAATAAGATGACCAATTTGGTATCAAACCTATCAACTCAATCGAGTCCATAATAACTCAACCAATTCAAAGTGTAACCAAACAAGCTACACCCATGACACTAAAATTAATTTTTTTAAATTGACCTAAAACCCTAAACCATCAGACTCTAAACATGTTTCATTGCCCAATCAACCTGCTTTGTAGAATTCCTACATGTTGTAGCACTATTTGGGTTAAGAAACAACTCGCTTGACAGTGATACAAGCTAACCTGAAATGATAATATAAAATTCTGGAAGTAAAAGGATAGAAAGATAAATACAAAGAAATGAAAACTTAAATTTTCCCTTCCTATCTTTTTACTTTTAAGTTTTTTATATTATTATTAATTGCATCAGGATGTTTGAGAGGGGTTCCGACTTCATTGGACTTCCTATGATGAAAAAAAAATTTCACATCCCATCCAAAATTCAGCAAAGTTACCAGTTCTCATAATTCTAGTTAACTGCACTGCACCAAACCGAAGACAGGTCCAAAAACCATCAAAAGACGCCAAATGTCCCTACTCTTTGACTACATACCACCTGCATAACATAGACCTGTTAAAAATACAACATGCCATAGTATGGTCTTGTAGCTCGTGCCAAGGATCCCCTTTCCAACAGTGGTGACAGGTTTCATGATTGATCATACTAATCAGCTATTACCTTGTAGTATGTATTCTGGATTCTAGAGGCCATTTAGAGCTTAGTTGATTATGTGTTTTGTTTCACATATGTATTGCACTCTGTGCCATTTTGATATATTCACCCACAATATATACATGAGTAGACTTTGCACATTTTGTCTCTAATGATTTGGAATCTTTAAAATAATATTTTATGCATTTTTCAGTAAACTGAGTCATTAAATTCAAACCATTTTAGTCGTGGCAGAGTCCCAGTCCCAGTCCCAGTCCGAGATGACCCTCAGCCAATTCCAAGTGCGAGTCCAAGTTTTAAAATATTGATATGTATGTTGGAGCATACGAGGGTTCAATGTGCAAATGTGTTTTATTGCTTGAAAACATACCATTTGGATTCCCTAGTAAGGGTTTCTATCATTTTCCCAAAGCACATTATTATAAGTTTGTTGCATTAAAAAAGTGTTTACAGTGCAAATCTGTTTTATTGCGTGGATAACATGACATTTTGATATACCAGTAAAGGAAACTGCCATGGCCAATATCAAGTCCTAGGGTCTGCCATATGACTGACCTCCAAACTCTTAAAACAAATTGCAGAAAAGAAAAGAAAGAAAAATACCAAGATTGACCTGATACAGACAGCCATCGAAAAATCAACAGAGTTTCAAACATCCATACTAATAGTTATAGCAACAAGATGCGAGAAAAGAAAGATTCACTGCCAGTCAAATAAAGGCTTTTAATTTGTTAATTAGGGTCGCATTGTGCTGAAATATACCCATTTCATTTCATAAAACACCATACATATTGCATTTCACATCACAAGGGGGAGTTAATCTTCAACTGAAGTATGAGAACTGAACCCGGTCATCATCCCTATATATTACAGCAATTAAATCAATTTTCCAATTTGTTGCCTTTGGCAAAGTTTAAGAGTAACTAAGGCATGACATCATGTTAGATAATGAAATAAACTTAATATGGCATCTCTGCCATCGCAGAGCATAGTGGTTGCAAAAATCAAAACAAAATGCTGAATAAATTAGGGGCTCCAGTTAAAGGGAGAAAAATGATAATGTCTTATCCCACAACACTATGAATGTTGCAGTAACTCACAATCTGAACTGGTAGATCTCAGGCTCATTTTACTCCCTACATAGGTGATTTTGCTTTCCCTATCATGAGAGCAATTATATCCTCTTCCCTAATCGATCCTACTTGGATTTAATTTTAGAGTACATCTCACAAAATTACCCATCTATTCATCAGACTCCAATAACTTTGTTTATGCTGGTGGTATTGGTTAAACATTTTTCCAATTAGACACTAAGCGCAATAAATCAATATTGACTGTTTTCTAAACCTTTCAATTACTTGGGGAAATAAATATACATCAACATCAGTCTTTATTTCTTATGCAATCACCCAAAAATAAATAAAGTTGAAAAAGTGTAATGTATTTTCTTCAAGCTAGAACCACATTCACATCCTTCCAGTGCAAGTTCAGCCAAGACTTTGGAAGGACCAACACAGCACGCTGCTCTTTTCATTGTTCTCCTAGGAAATATGCTCTGGGAAATAGAGGACTTGTCATTGATTGTTTCTATTCCAGATGCAATGTTATACCAATACCTTTCCCCAACTATGACTTCAAGGATTCAATCAAGAACTTGACAGTAATTGAAGAACATGCTTTTATCTCAGAAGGAAAAACCTAAATTATGTTCATGTTCTCATACCTAAGCTTTTGAAATGACAAAAGAACCATCCTTTGGAAAACAAAACCAAACAATCCCACACCACATGATTGCTTCCTTCAATCATGTAATTATGGTGATTTACACTTCAATAAAGGGTGTGCAAAGAATTGAAAAAAAAATTGAATGCACACCAAAGAGCCAGGAAAAGCTGCAAGACAGCAGCATTTGGTTACATTGAGTGTACAGCAGGGCAGTGTAGCAGACCTTCACAGCCCTAGATTACAATTTACAGTCACCACAAAGGGTGATCGAATGCCTCAGAATGAATAAGGTCTACCACTTCAATAAAATATATATTATACAAGAATGCCTCCCATCACAATCTAGGATCTTGTTTTCTTCAGAAGCAACTGAATAACTGTAATTGTAATATCATCATCAAATACATCACAGTGCAGCCATTACCTGCTTTCACTCAAGCTCACATCTTCCACCAGAATGCATGCTAATACACCAGATGCCATGTTCGAAATACTTCTTGGGTAATGGAACTTGCAAACAAGATGTGCACCAATAGGGAGCCAACTTTTGATAAAAAGCAGCAACTGTTGAATTCAAAAAAATCTGTTCACAGCATCTCACAGCATACTGCTCAAAAGAGTCACATCCAACCATTACTCGACAAGTTCAAAAATTAATGCACTTGTTCCTATCTCTGGATTTGATGTTTAATTCTTCCACAGTTACTTTGCTGCATAGAATTAAATGCCATGCCATTTCTCAAACACCACAGCTGGTGTGATCCGTTAAAAAGCATTACATATTCTCAGAATCGAAATTTGCAGTCACCTGTTTACTGACTTGCAGTCATGAATGCCAGAAATGAAGCTGACTCGCAATCAAAACTTGGAAATACCTGTTAAGTTAGAGTTGGTGAGACGAAGCAACTTTATCTTCATTTACAGGCATTGACTGCACTGCGCTTTCATTCATTGGCTTATCAATTCCTCGAACATTGTATTGTTCAAACACCCTTGCACGATTTTCTGACCACCAATTTTCAGCTTGCCGCTCACTAAATCTTCTACGACTGCACATAAGACACAGGCATGAAAAACAAGAACATCACAAAGTAGCGACATCATAATATACACTTCCACCATTCACTTTTACTCTGATACATACAACCTTTAGAACTAAACAACTCCCTTGACATTGTATGTTATACGCTTTCCAACTTAACATTACAAACATCAATGGGAACTGACTAATGCAAAAACTAAGACACCAAACAAGGAATTTGGCCAATACCTGAACCTCACACGTTTCAGTTCTTTAGTACCATCCAAGAGTGACACGAGGGTTATGTAAACACCAGGTTCATCTTGCTCATCCCACTCTCTTTCTACTTCATGCCCATTTCCCACTGCAGTGGACATAGTATTTAAATTCTTCACACCCCGGTGACTCCCAGACTCACTTTCATCATGACTAGACCTTATATCTTGCATTTCTGGAGGGCCTTCAGATGTAGTAAATGTACCATCTTGCAAAGGATGTGAACCAATAACATTGCCTGTGTCACCGTCATCAGTTGCATATGGAGCAGAAACAACAGATAAATGCTCTGCTGAAGTTGGCAGTTCACTTTCTTTCCCAACTGTCTGGTCTGTATTTGTAACAGTTGGATGCTGTATACCATTTGAGACAGGAACACGAGGATAAGCTGGCTTTTGCCTATCATTATCATATACTCCTGCTGGTAATCTCTCAGCCATATAGTTCAGCTGAATAAAATAAAGAGCAACAGAATAAAAACAACTGTCAGTTTCATAACTAATAGTCTAAAATTTTAAAACATAAAAATTCAACATCTTTCCTTGTTAATAACAAAAATAATATTTTTCACATAGAAATCAAACCAGACGGAAAGAGCTACTTGCAGGTAGAGAGAAACACACAACCTTCTCATCTCTTTCTTAATAATCCAAGTTTCAGTAACACGTTAAAAAGCTTCTCTTATACACAATGAAGGGATTCAGTACACAAATCTCAGAAGCCGGAAAGACAAAATTAGAGTCATAAAGATAAAACAAATAAACATAGCAACCAAGAAAATGAACCAGCATAAAACTGAAACATGAAAAAACAACTTTTGTAGAACGCAAGGGTCCATCAGAAGACTCATGATCTAAAGGCAGAATAATTTCATTTGCCAATATCACAAAATAGCTTGACTATCTGTAATATTTGCAAATTCGGATTTGCAGTTTCTCAAAATTCCATTTTACCTCTTACTAGGGATGCCTCACATAGTCTATTGAATCTAAAACTGTGCTTTGTGTGGATCCTCTTTCATCTAAAAGAAGAAAGATATATAATATTGTTGAAAAACTGAGTTTTACTGCTTGCTGGTTTAAATGAACAATTTGTGTTTTTCACTTCAGCCGGTTTTGCATAGGCTTGAAGCTACTTAAAANCATCCCAAGACCCCTGTCCTCTATGGTGGAAACTGATACAAGGTTCTTTTTCAGCCCTGGGACATACAACACATCCCGCAGAGTCATGGGACTCATAGACTCCCTCTGAAATGTGATGGTACCCCTACCAACAGCTCTCACAACGGTGTTGTCCCAAAGGACAACCTCCACATCCCTACCTGACTCTGACAACTCTAAGAACACCCCTCGAGCTCCTGTCATGTGGCTCGTGGCTCCACTATCAATGTACCAAGTAGAAGAGGTGGATGGATCCCCCCCATGTCCTGCCAACAAGGAATGCTCACTGTCCTGATCCATATCTATGCTGGTGGCTAAGGTGACTCTCTCTCCCTCCATCTGTCCAGCATAAAGAGAAAACTCCCTCTGAAATGCAATACTAAACTCATCAACCTCAGCTGAAGCTGCAGTCTGCTGTCCCTGCCCCTTCTTCTTCTTCTTGCTTGGACACTGTGAGGCATAGTGTCCAAACGCCTGACAAGCATAGCACTTGATTTTACTCAAGTCCTTCTTCTGTCCACTCTGTTGTCCCTGCTGCTGCTGCTGCTTGGCCCCACCCTTCTTGGGACCCTTCTTCTTCTTACCCTTGGCTGCCAAAGCCACATCCTCATCATCAGCCCCTCTCTGAGAAGTACTACCCTGTACAAGACCCCTCCTGGTCTCCTCCTGCACAAAGTCATCCCATAACCTCTCCCAGTCAGGTAGGTTCTCCCTGCACAAAAGCACTCCAGGACTTTGAAGCCCCGTTCACTGTTGTCCGCACAAGCTCTGTAGGGGCAACCTTCTCCCCAACTGCTGCAAGTTCATCCCTAACTGCAGAAATCCTAGTAAGGTAAGCTGTGACTCCCTCTCCTCCATTCATCCTAATACTCTTGAGTTTTTCTCTGAGAACCATTTTCCGGTTCTCATTAGA
>LPNX011113338.1:88488-113961 GCA_001517045.1 Pseudotsuga menziesii
AACTTTATTTCAAAGTCTGGAAATTAGTGCTCAGCAAACCAGCCGTACACCCTTCTTCTTTTCTGTGCCAAACTAAATGCAACTGAACAGCAGCACCAGGCCGTACATCTCCTTGGNATGCTACAAATCACTGTGTGTCTGCAAAAATCACTGTTTCTGCCCCCTTTGCTCTAATACCATGTTGAAAAACTGAGTTTTACTGCTTGCTGGTTTAAATGAACAATTTGTGTTTTTCACTTCAGCCGGTTTTGCATAGGCTTGAAGCTACTTAAAATTTTGCCGAACAATTTTAAACACACAGTAAAAATTACTAACAGGCTGAAAACAAATACATGCACACCATAAATTTGACTCAGAGATTTTTGGCTAATCAGCCCTGGAAAAACCCCCACGGGGAAAACCAGTCAGAGAGAGAGAGATCTTTATTATTTCTTCAGCAAAGTATAGGACAGAAAATGGTGAAAAATACAACTTATCTCCACCGGCAAACTTTATCTCAAAGTCTGGAAATTAGTGCTCAGCAAACCAGCCGTACACCCTTCTTCTTTTCTGTGCCAAACTAAATGCAACTGAACAGCAGCACCAGGCCGTACATCTCCTTGGAATTCGTGCCAATAAATGCAGTCCGTACAGCAGCAGACTGGCCGTACACTTCTTGAAATCTGTGCAAGTATTAAATGCACCGCACAGCAGGAATAACCAATCCGTACACCCCTCGAAATCTGTGCAAAATTTAATGCACTGTACAGCAAGAAACCCAGGCCGTACTCCCTCGATCTTTAGTATTAAATGCACCGTACAGCAGGAATAACCAATCCGTACACCCCTCGAAATCTGTGCAAAATTTAATGCACTGTACAGCAAGAAACCCAGGCCGTACTCCCTCGATCTTTGTGCCAATAAATGATGCAGCCGTACAGCAGAAAGCAACCTCAGGCCGTACTCTTCTCAGGTTCAGTGCAAACAAATAATAAATGCAATCTTGACCTCCTTGCTCACCAAAATCTCTTCAGCAAACAATCTGGAAAATCGTGCCCTCCTTGAGCAAACTCGACCCAGCCTTCTCAGCTCTCTCTCTTCTCCTGAAAACATCAAAAGTGAATGCCCTTTTGCCTCCCTCAGCCTTTTTGTTTGACCTAAGTGAGTTTCTTAATCCAATGGTGGAAAAAGAATCAATCCAATGGATGAGATTGAATGTGAGTGAAAATCCCTTTTATTTATTTCTCATAAATAAAATCACTCACCCACTTAAATTTATCAAAAAGTGACTTTATTGTTATAAAGTCTCATTAAGTGACTTTTAATGTGAGGGTCACCTTTTTCCCTCTTAAAGTGACTTTAGGCAAAAAATTAAAGTCACCCAGGGAACATCTGCCTAGGTACAAAAACTAACACTCCCTCTTACCGAGGAAGGTGTTCCGTACCACTCCCAACTTATCTCTGAAGAAGACGAACTTACCCCTCCCCAAAGAATTCGTCAAGATGTCAGCTACCTGCTCATCAGTGGAAATATGCCGAAGCTCAACTGCCCCTCTCTGAACGTAGTCTCGAATAAAATGGTATCTGATCTCTATGTGCTTTGACCTGTCATGGAACACTGGATTCTCAGAGAGCTGAATGCAACTCTGATTGTCGCAATAGATCACCGTAGGCCTAAGCTCCTGATCAAACAAATCTACCAAAAGCTTGCGAAGCCACAATGCTTCACAAGTAGCCTGACTGGCTGCCATATACTCAGCCTCAGCCGAACTCAATGCAACGGATCTCTGTTTCCGGCTGAACCACGACACTGCTGCCAAGCCCAAACTGAAACAACAACCGGAAGTGCTCTTCCGATCCCGCACACAACCTGCCCAGTCTGAATCTATAAAACCAACCAATCCGACTCCATCCGAACCCCTGTAGTCCAAACCATAGTCCACTGTCCCTGCAAGATATCTCAAAATGTGCTTTGCAGCTGTCCAGTGCACACTCCTAGGCTCAACCATGAACTGGCTAAAAGTGTTCACCGCAAAGCACAAATCTGGCCTAGTGTTGACCAGATACATCAACGACCCAATAAGCTGACGATATACAGTGGGATCCACCAACTTGCCCTCGGAAGCATGGAGTTGCTTCCAGTTGGTGATCATAGGTGTACTCATAGGCCTGCAGTCCTCCATCCTAAATCTCCTCAGAATATCAGCTGCATACTTTCCCTGTCCAAGGAAAATATGCCCAGGCTCCTGCCAAACCTCCATACCCAAATAATAGTGCATCAGCCCAATATCGGTCATCTCATACTCCGAAGCGAAGTCTCTCTTGCAATGTGCAATGAGACGCTCAGCACCTGTGATGAACAGATCATCAACATACAACAAAAGAATGAGCGAATCCCCCCCAACCACAATGANAGCAAATATACTACACAAACCTATTAAAGCATAATCATCTTAATTTAAAACTAAAAAACACTGCCCTAAACTCTCTCCCTCTTTTCTCAGAAAAATTTCCAAATATGAGCATTCTTATTGTGGGATAATCCAAGACAAGTCACTGAGACATGTATCACTCTATGAAATGATTATTGGAGGGGTCTGTACCAGACAGGCAACACAGATGACACACTGATACAAAGCATCATAGGGGTCAAGCAAAAGTGTCCACTCTGGCCCCCTCTATTTGGACATTTTATTGACGAACTAGATGATTTAATTTCAAATATGTGGTCGTCTTCTATATGGGATTTCCACTTCCATTTTACCAGTTGATAACATTATCCTCCTATCCCACAAAGTTGTCGGAAAGCAAAAATAGTTGGACACTTTGAGCTCATTTTGTTATAACTTATAACCATGGTGTTCAAGTAAACCTTGCAACAATAGATTGTGGCCTTCAACATATCTAATAAACAGTCATCGCATACTCTATTGTCACCTCTAAAGGACAAGAGGTAAAAATTGTGACATCCTACTCTAACCTTGGAGTAGTATTCGCTGGCCCATCTTTTAGCCTGATATGGCAGCAGAATGGAGATTACTGAGGCATGAAGCATTGACATCCTTGGAGAAAAGGTTGCCAGCATCAATTTTGGGATATCCGGGCTAAGATCCATCTATTTCACCTCTTCTTTACAGTTGTGAAGTTTGGAACCCATGTAGCCGGATTGTGTGGGTATAGCTACGAGTATGGAAATTTTTGAAACAAGCAACAGGGGTACATCAGGGACACACAAAAGTTATATATAAGTATGAAAAATATAATAAATACATTAAAATCAACACTGAAATTTACATAAATTAGCTATGGTTCAAATTATTCAAGCATTCATCAATTGACATTCAACATCAAACAATGCTTAGAAAAACTTGATCATTCTTAATAATAGCTCTAGAGTCTTAAACCAAGTACATCCAAAACTTGCCCAAACCAGTTCGTAGCTCCTCACTACCAGGTGGCGTATACCTGGTTGATACATCATTAATGGCATAAACCATTTGTTCAAAACAAGGTGAGTGGATTCCACTAAAAGGGTAGTCGCATGCAAAAAAAAATGTTGCTATTGCATACTTTCCTATGTTAATCAGATCAAGCTTGATTCCTATGGTGATTTGATCAATCTTGATCACTAGGAGCACATACTATGCCTTGGGATTTCTCAAGTAATGGACAAGGTAAATGATACAAAACCATAAGAGGCCTCGCTCTATTTTAAGAGGCTCTTTCATATCAGTTATCCATCTTTTGTTCATGTGCATAGGGACCTTTGGATCCTAGAGCTTTATTCTGGATAGTTGTTGGTGTGATTCTCTTCTTTCCATTCAAAGGGTTGCCCAATTTGCACCCTTGCTTCCATTGGCCCACTTTGCTTGTGTCCCTGTGGGAGATTGTTGAGAGGGGGGTAGTTGAAGACTTGAAGACCACAGGACACAAGAGAACCATGGACAAGAAAGAACCACAAAGATATGGAACTTGGAGCCATCAGTTCACTTATTTATGTTGATTTGATGTTATAGATTGAAAGCACATGTTCTTGAATTCATTGAATCTTGTAAGGTAGAAGGGTTTGTTGAACAAGTTCAATCTAGAGTTTTGCAACTTGTAGAGTCAGAAAGTTGCTTTGATTATCTTGTGTGCACAGATATTGGAGCGAAGACCTCTTCATGTTCATCCATTCAACCTTGGAAGATCCAACAAAGAGCACATGATTACAAGTACTCCTCTTTCCTTCTATATCTCAACTCCAGCTTGATATCTTACTTGTTTGATAGAGTAGAGTATACTATTGTATGTCACTATCCCTTCGATCAACTAGTGAGAATTAAGTAGTACAACTACATGAAAAATCATGTCACTAGAATGGTATTCTCTTGCCCATCTTTTAGCTTGGGCCTAGCAACAAAATCAAGGTTGAGTAGAGGACATGCAACATTAACAACCATGAAGAGTCAATGTTTCCAGCTTCAGTTTCAGGACATTTGAGATCAAATCTGCATGTTTCACACCTTAGAGTCTCCTTTATAGTGATGACGGTTGGAACCCAAAACTAAGGAAAAACAAGTTGGAAATGCATTGAAAGGTACTCATTAATGTGCACTAAAAAATTATGCATGCAAAGAAAAAGTTCCACACTCGTCATTTTAACTAACTTTGATACCCACCTCCTTCAGAATTCCATGGTTTCCCATGTGGTGAACATATTACACAAAATTTTATGCATAGAAAACTCCCACTCATGCCATTATAAATATCCTTACCTAGCTCTCCAATCCTTTGTAACTTGTTAACCAACATGTCATAAATAGTTGGTATGCTAGAGCTTCTTCTCTCATCCAACAAATAAATCTACATATCAAGAAGCCTCCTTGCTTAGACCCTTAGAGTTCTCCATTGATGCCCCCTAGCTCACTAAGAGGAACATTAATAGAGGTATTATAACACAATCGACAAAGCCAATAGAGTTAGAGCCAAAAGAACCCCTAACTCCAAAGTTCCATCACTACTACCACACCCACATGCACTTCAACGACAACCACATGTATACTACATGATATATAACAAAACATTGTTACAATGTAACTTGAGCCCCTCTACCCCGATTTCAAGTTTTTTTTCCAATCACCTACACATGGAGATGGATCATAATCGTCAAAGGGACGATTGCACCTATAAACTATGTATGCAAGACCCTGAGTCAAAAGACCATTTCAACTTCATACATCATAACTATTATGAAATTTGTGGTGCTTGTTCACAGACATGTGGCTTCTTGAGGACTTCTACACAATATGAAAACCAAGGATCTATTGCCCTACTCCATGAGATGCTTCACCTCCACCAGAAAACTCTCAAAGAATGATCTCCCTGCATTAATAATTCTTGGCCTTGGATGTTAGTAGAGATAATATGTGATCAGAGAACACTACTACTAGGGATTTAAGGAGCTCATGCTTCACTTTCTTCGGGTAATGCAACCAAAGATGGATGCCTCTCTTCATGAGAGAGATACTCATCCATAAATCCAAGTACCTACATGCTCCATCAAGTATTGTTACCACTATATGGATCACCTCATACTTTCATGTTGCCCCATCATATCAGAGCAACAAGCGACTAAAAGATCATCAATATACTTCAGATCATAGAACAATGTGACCTAGAGACTCCTCTCGACCTCCCCACTCTAGTGGCTAACCGACATCTTCGAGACCTATGTTGAGCTACTGTACCAAGCCACAAACAACACATCATCATAGTGACAAACGGACCAATCTAAACTACTCCAAAGTAGGGTGTCTCCCAAATTCAATAGATAGCCAAGGTTCTATCCAAACTTTCTTTCCTCTAACCTTGGATGCTAGGAGAGCAAAGCTTCCACACTACCCCCAGAATCGTACAACCAAATTCCCTCGCAGTGATCAACAACCCCAACAATGAACTAGTACCTCGGTCTCCCCCAAACTTGGCCTCTCTCAATCATCAAGACCAAGAGACCTTAACATTATCTCCATCTCTCTCTCACTTAGCACCAAGATCTCTAATCTCGAAACTTTCTATTGTATCACTACTCCTATACTATTGTTGTATCTTTTGGTTAGACTTGACGATTTGCTTAGCCAGTCACTTATTTGTGCAGCACTCTTTTTTATTTTAGCATTGTATAGAAGTTGCTTTCGCACTCCCACAAAATATTCACATTAATAATTATGGATGGTTTCTTTGGCCCTATCCATGGCCTCATACAAATAGCCCATTGCAGGCTTATCACCATCAACAATTCTCAAAACCTTTACCAGAGGTTCACTCACCGCACACACTTCCTCTACTCCTTCCCAAAAGGATTCACTGTACACCAAGTTCGCAATGGTTCTCCCATCCTCTCTCCTACTGTATGCACAATCATGCCACTCATCACAAACAAACAGTTGCTTCAAGTCAAACTGACATTGAAGCAAAGACTGAAGCATAATGAAGGTGGTGGAAAAACGCGTGATTGCAGGACACTTCAACTCCTTGTTTTTGGTGTGCCTCCTCATGAGGTTGAGAACAAAAGCATGGTTGAATATGAATTTGGGGATGCTTCTAGCCTGATCAATCACCTCCTTGATGAAGAGAATTTTCCCCATATCGTCCAGCATCAAATCAATACAATGAGTAGCGCATGGAGTCCAAAACAAAGTGGAGTCTCTCCATAAGCATCTTACCAGCAACCACATAATTAGTTGCATTATCTGTAATAATTTGCACAACATTGTGCACCTCGACATCCTCTATGAACCCCTCCATCGACTCACATAAGAGTGTTGCATCTTTTACATATGTTGATGCATCTATTGATTTAATAAACATCATACCTATAGGACAATGTACCAAGAAGTTGATAAGGGTTCTACCCTTACCATCTATCCAACCATTAGACATGACCGTGCAACCAATGGTCTCCCATGACTTCTTGAGCTCCTCCAATCTAGAATTGATGTCCTTATTTTCTGCTTAAAGGATTGGCCCTCTCAACTCCTCAAAGGTAGCACTTTTATACCCTGGGCCAACTACTGCAATGGCATCACACATCCGCTGCCAAAATCGATGGTTTGTGACAATGGTGAGAGGTATGTTACTCTAGTAAAGACACCTCCCCATAACCTTGTCTGCTTGTACCTTTTCACTTTTCTTTATAATTGAATTGATAGAAGATTGTGCTCCAACTCATGTTCGTGGAACAAAAGGGGATGAGGACCCCCCCTCTAGATAGGTGAATCAGTGGAGCCCCTCCCACTACCCGCACCGACATTGGTAGACATTGATACCCCTGAACCTCTTGTTAAGCCAAAAGCTGCAAGCTCAGCTCTGTTTGCTGCAATCTCATCCTTCCTTTTGTTCTTTTCATGGATCGAGTCATGTGCAGATCTCATGATCTCAGGGGTCACTCCAGTACATAGGCTAACATTATGCCCAGGGAGTTTAGCTAGATGGTACTTCAACCTGTTAATCTCTCCCGTCATGTGATGCCCACACAATTTACATTTCAAATTCTGCTTGTTTTTCCCATCCTCTAGTTCACCATACTGCCAGAAAGGGTCCAAAGGCTTTGGCATTTTTGCAAAGGGAATGACAGCCTCAACTTTCAAGAGTCAAAATGCAAACCTAGGGCACAAAAAATACATTAAACCCTTTAAAAAAAAATGGCAGCAGTTTGGTTTAAAAAATTAAACCCTTTAGACCTATAATTTTTATTTTTAGCCATGAAAAATGAGAACAAGAGGGTGGCTAAAAACCTATGAAAACAAGCCTGTTGTTCCAATTGAAAAAATCCCTTCCATTGTGACTGTTTTTCATATTTATGGGCATGGAAATCATTGTCAAAATGACAAAAGAAAGAGAAATCTAGGCAAAGAAAAATGTAAGAAAAAAATGCAAGCAAACATGCAAACAATCCATGGAAAAGATAGAAGAAATAATGGGATACGATGTACATACCTGTGAGAGGAAGATTGACTTGGTTGGCTGGAATCTTGAACCCTTGCTCCACAAAAATCCTTGATGGTGATGTAAAATGGTGTTTGGATGCCTCCACAATGGTTGTTGGTCTCCTCTTACCCTTCTCCCTCCTCCAACAACAAAACGGAATTAAAATGAAAAACAAAGCCCCTTTACCTCTTTATGTCACAGATCCCACAGACTGGGCGGTTTTTTCCATTGTGGTGGAAAAAATCAGGAAACAACGCGCTTTTTGCAAAAAATCGTGTTTTTTTCAAATTTTAAAAAATCGCAATTTTCCTTTTCCTCGCCAAGAAATCGGCTTGAGGAAAAAATAGCAAAAAACGCGATTTTTCGCCAATGTTTACTACACTGGTGTGATCCATCTTTGGCCTCAAAATTCCTTTGCCATTAAAAAATCCTAAACGATAATCGAGTACATTGGGAACGGTGTTTTCTTCCTAAAGTCTTGAGCAAGATTCCATTATTTCCCATGGCATCTTCATGGCTTTAACAGATCTGAACATTGGAAATAAAATCTTCAAAAAATACCAATACATAACTGATGATACGGACTATACAAATCTTAATTTTTGAAAGAAATCATTGTATGGCAATCATACTATTGTTGGATCATGGGTAGTGGCCAAATAGGACGACGACTGCTCTTTTTTCCTCCTAAAAAATATTGTTCACTTAAAAAAACAATGGCTAGGCTCAACTAAACAGACTGGGCACGAAATCAACGACTAGCTTGGCTTTCATCTTTACGGTTGCATGATTTCAAAGTTGTATGATTTGCGTCGACTTGGAAAATTGGTTGCTCCATTAATAAAAAAAAAACTGATCCTTACTTTATTTGTGGTGGCTATGTAAAAAAAATCATGGGTTGATCTATCCTTTGAATTTGGTGACAGTCGGGCAACGACGACGACTTCTTTTTTATTTGACGGCTCTAGGATAAAATCAACAGCTAGGCGATGGCAATTTCAAATCATGCCAACTTCAATTGTAATGACAATGGTGGTTTTCCTTGGCAACATTCTTTTGGTCAGCATCTTCAATCTTAGTGTCACGTCTTTTGTGGTGGTTCTCTCTAAACAAAGGTTGGCGGTTGTGTAAAGTGGACTGAAATTCTAAAATGGCGGCTTTGACTCTTCTAGTGACTCAATACAGTAACGATGGCTCGATAAAATAGGCAGCTCGACTTTGAAATGACTGCTCACTCATACTAGTGGTAGCTTTATTCCAGCGTATGGCAAGGTCATTTGATGGCGACAGTATAAGAATTTCCATGGCTTAATAAAACGAGGACTTCAGCTTGGACAATTCATGGATAAGATAATGGTGACGGCTTTAGTTGATAACATGGGTATAATTGCAGTAAGCAACTGTTGCATAACTTAAGCAATTGATCCCTTCACTAATTAATGCATATTTCAAACAAATAATTGAACTCTCGCAAAAACGCAATCAAATTAATTGCTCTGATACCATATTATGAAAACTGTGAAACCCTGGACTAGGTTAGTGATCGAACACATGAGAGCTCAATAACACAATAAACGATATTATTATGAGATGGTACGGTACAACACTACAATGAGGGTCCTTGCTCTTATAAAGAGCTTGACAAACGAAATCCCCAAGTGGCTAAAACACTAATATCATAATATGTAAACCCTAATTATTTAACCTAAAATCACTAAGGTGACTTTATTACATATGTAACCTTATATCTTAACACTACATCTACGACATTTGTGGGAGATTCTCATTGCAGATTTTTCTTCTCACATGGTGACTCCATGAAGGGACGAAGCCCTTGGCCCTTGCAGATTTTGAAGACATTGTTGGGTGTAGAGGTGAGCACACTCAACAATTTGAAGGCTTTCAAGATCAATCTTCACAACTCCACATGTATGGGTTTTGGTATGAGGTATGCAATTTTCAGATATCAAAAAATCAGCACTTTATATGTTTGAAGATTTGAAGAAAGTATGGATCCATATCACTATCCTCAAACTGATTTTTCAAATATCTCTGGATATCCGCATGACTATGATAGAATCATTACTGACAAATTTGATTAGTATCGCTTGAAATTCCATGGATATCATGATTCAGCAGTGGGACATGTTCCATCCTTCAAAAAGGTTGTGTCTGATCTTGGTCTTGATTATCAGGATAAAGAGATGAGATTTTTTGTAGCTACTTTTGATGATGATGCCTTGGATTGGTGGGATGTTGTGGGCCAAGGAGAAATATCATCTTTTGCAGATTTGGTTGAGACATTTTGTAGGAAATGGAGTCCTAATCATCATAAGGAATGGATGCCTTTTGCCGAGTACATCAAGGGAAGTTTTGAAGACCTTGTTGTTGAAGGAGAAACATATTGTGTTTCAATTGAAGAGCAAAATAATGAAGACCTCTCTCATGTCTCCGTTGAAGATCAAGCACAAGAAAGTCCTCAAGCACATGAGCCACCTCATGATTCCATTGAAGACCAAATAGATGAATAGCATGTTGAAGAAAGCATCGAAGCATCCATTTCTTCTCCCCATAATGATGAGAGTTAGGTAAGCTCTAAATCTTCTCAAAAATCTGAAGATGATCTATCTTTTTATGATTTTGAGGAAAATAATGTTGAAGACAAACACTTGATTAATGATAAGATGGCAACTGTATGTATCTCGCCATTTCATGAAGATCTAGATGCAATATTTCAGATTGTTGATCATAGTAGGGACATCGAATCTATGGAGAAATTTGAGATCCCATCTATGACACTCATAGTAATGCATCTATTGAGGAAATTGCAGATTTTGAGCCTTTCAGTCAAACATAGAAGAGGATTTGCAGCCATATGCCCCCATTCATAATGCAGATTTTCAGAATCCGATTGAGCACATTTTTGCAGATTTGTTTCAACCATTCTTCTAAATTTTAAGGCTGTTTTATGGCAAATTTTTCAAGGTAATTGCCAGTCATGCTTGAAGGGTTTTGATGCAGATTTTTCCAAACATATGGAGCAGATTTATGAGACAAAAAATGCATAAATTTTACAGCCATCTTTTGCATCATGTGTTGATGTTTTCAATGTTCATGCCTAAATTTTCAACTGTAAAAGACTATTTAGGGGCTAGAAATTATCTGGTACAAGAAGTTTTATTTGACAGAAATTTCCAGCGATATTTCTCTTCTATTTCTTCTCATTTTGGGCATGTGTTTTCAGCTGAAAAGTATTCCTTTAATGCAGAAATTTGTTTAGGTGCAGCAGTCCAACCATGTAGAAGTTCATTGCAGAAATTTTCAGCAAGCTAAATGATGTTTTCAAGCCCTAAATTTGGGGCTGAAAAAATTTTCTAATTCTGGAAATTAATCTCATATCTTGAGGAATGTTGAAGGATTGAAGAGCCCCTTAAGCCCTTGTTGCTTAAGGGAAGGAGTTATGATAATTGTGGGTTGTATGATGGCCATGCTTACACTAGTCCTAACCAAACTTGAATAAAGGAGTCTTAAGATGGTGCATGCCCTTCTTGGTATGATTTCAGTGTTCTTGACCTTGTTCAAAAGCACATTTCAGAATTTGGCTTAAATTTCATGGATTTCAGCTTTTATCTATTTGGCATTTGATGTATCCTTGTTTTGGTTGCTGACCAAACACAAGGGGAGATGTCATGGCATTGACGAGACGAGACGAGCATATGGCTACATTGGGTTTATTATTTCACCTAGCATTTGCTTTATCTCATGCTACAGTAGGTTAGGAAGAATAAGCTCTTGAGAGCATTAAGTCAATTGAATACGCTCAACATGCGAACATTAGATTTCATTTTTGGCAATGTTGGCTTCTTTTTGTTGTAAAACCAAGTTTTGATGTGATGAACTCCTGGATATAATGTGGTGTTTAGGGATGTTGAGGTTATCCATCCCACCACATGGTTTTCTTTTGTAGTTGATGGTCATTGCTAACAGGTACACTTCAAGATTCTAGGGTTCTCATGCACTTCCAAGAAAAGCATGTCCCACAGTTGGAACCTAACGTTAACCCCCATTTTGACATGTGACTTGTCACAAATTCAGCAGGCATCACAAGCTAATGGAGCTATGGATGGCCTAGGTTCCTTAATGATAGACTTTTTGCTTCATGTTGTGATGATGTCCTAGTGTTGATGATGCCCTATCATATGGATCTTCATGATGTAGTTGTAATAGTAGCTATAGGATGTGATTTTTTGCATGATGACTTGAGGTTGATATGCTCTCATATGGATGATTATGGATATGTTTATGAGGATTTGATGGTACACTTCATTCACATGTGTCGCATAGATCACTTCCTTAAGGGATGTGTTGGTTCTCTTGATTTGATTTGTCATCTTCGCTATTCATTGAGCATTTGGCTTGTTTACATGATGATGTGGTTTTTGAAGACTCGTCCATGAGAGCACTCTAGGCTTTAGAGGTTGATTTTGTACCTTGATGACATATAGTATCAAGATTAATTAAGTGCTCTTACATTTATGACTTGATATAGCTTCTTCATGGCATGGACTTTTACTTTGATGCAGCGTTCTAGCTCATTGGAGGTGGACTGCACTCATAGATGACTTGTGATGAATTTTTCTTAGAGCGACCTTGGCCATCACTTCTATTTGATCATATGGTGGCCTGTGGAGTTTTGTGGGGATATTCTAGCTTAAAGAGTATGAAAGCAGCCTCTTCCACTTGTGATTTGTTTTACACCCAAGTGCCTTCATTTGTTGATCTTCCTTGATGGACATCCACTCTTTTGATGCCACTTGAACAATTATCTATGCTACCTTAGTGCAAGCATTAACCCAGGAGGACCATGTTGACTCATCCCTAGTCTTGCACGAAACTCCTAAAATGCCCATGTACCGATATCAGAAACTCTGAAACTTCTCGGAAACTTCTGGGAAACCTCCAAGGGGCAATGAGCATTTGGAATTCATAGGAAATCTAAAAACCCCTAGTTTATGGAAAATAACTGTTGGAGTTTGTGCAACTTCAGAAGCTATTCTTATTGTCCTCCTTTGGGAGTTGAACTTGTTGTAATCATTCATACAAACCCTAGAAAGAACAATGTAAGCCTTGGGGTGAAAAGCCAACAATAAAAGAATAAAATATAAATTATATTGCTTCCCCAAGTGAAGTCGGCCCCAGTTAATTTCTGGATGGGAAAATAGTATAAATAGGAGGCACCCCTCCTCATTATTACACACACCAGCAGCGCAGCAACACAAGTGAAGTGCGGAGTTTCTGGCAGAAAGCAGCTACACAGCAGCTCAAAGAAGTTCGCATACACTGTAGAAGAATACTGTTTACAGGGTTTCATCTTTGGAAAGCATTTCCATATTTTTCTTTTCTTTCTTCATTGTACTCTGATCTCGTAATTATTATCTCTAGACGAAGGTTGCTGGGTTTTCTCCCAATTGGGTTTCCCAGGTGAAAAATACTTGTGTTATTGTTTTGTGCTTTGTCTATCTTCTAGTGGTCCTATTGATAAATGCAATTAAGATATACTGCTATAATCTTTAAGAAAATCTAACATGGTATCAGAGCAGTGCTAGAAGAAGCCATTGTCGAAACTCTGTTGGCAACCTGTCGAAACTAGGGTTTCATCTTTCAAGGTCTTCACTCAACTTTTTGGCAGAAAAAGAGCCTTAGGAATTTCTCCCTAAGGAGGGCGCATCTTTTGGTGAAGACGGAATTCAATTCTATTTATTTTCAATTTTGACCCAATTCTGCAGCTGCAACAGAAATTAGGGTTTCCAGTTTTGACCTACTTTCTCCATAGTTTTGGCTCGACTCTACCTCTACTCAGCTCACCTCTCTAGGCCACATTTATCTGTGTAGTCGGTTTTCCAAAACTCCAACTTTCATTTTTGACCTACCCTCTACTAGGGTCTCAGATCCAGATCTACAATCAAGATGATCAGCATGAAGGTTGAAGATCATTTGGCGGCTTTCAATTTCATCCCTCGGAATTCTAGGGTTCTTCTTCTACTAGAAGAAAATGACCTATTACAGTTTGTAAAGGCAAAGGTCCCAGAACCAGAAGTCGAAGAAGACAAACCTCACTGGAGAAAGAATGATGCCAAAGCAAGGAGGATTTTAGTGGACTCAGTTAGAGATCACTTGGTTCCTCGGATCTCAAAAAAGACGACGGCGAGGAGGATGTTCAAAACTCTAAAGAAGTTATTTGAACCAATGTTGAAAAAGTCGGCCTCGGCAAAAAGTCGGCAAGGGTCTCGAATACAACTTCTCGGCAACATCGACAAAAAAATCGGGAAAAATCGGGAAAAGTCAGCAAACATTAAAAAATACAAAATACATTCATTTTTTCAGAATTTTAAACATTTAAAGCAACAATAACATCAGATAAACACATTGGAACATAAATATGGAGAAAGCATTGATATATATCATCATCATGTAGTCATGCCAAATGTAAAATGATACATCAAAGTCGATATTGTATCATGAAACATCATAGTTGTCCAATCAATGACTCAAAAGTGGATAACTAATAAAACATGACATCACACATATAAATGTATTCGAGGAAAACTAGCATATAGCTATCTAATATCGATGCTCTCTTCCTGAGTTTTCCATTCATACTTCATATTTTTCCCTACTCCAATGATTAGGTTTATATAAGGTTTTCCTAAATGCTTTTTATTTGTCCCTTCATCTTATGACTTAAACCTAATTTTTGAAAGGTATATTTTATTGATTTGGTTGTCAACAATTAAACGTATACTTGTTTTGTATTGGTGATAAATCATAGATGTATTTTTCACTCCCAAATTCAATTTCCGACATGAGCCTCACATTTAGCCCTAACTCATCTAACACTTGAAACATTGCTCTTTTTTTCCTACAATGTGTTAGATGATCACTCAAAATATGTTTGCTCAAAAAATTCCCTAATAGTGAAAACAGTAATTCAATTACTACTGTGATCTTTGATAAACAGATACATATTTTGTATAGATTATCCTTGCATGGTTTGATATTCAAATACAACAAAGTTTTGAAATATTTATACGGTAGAGGAAAGGTGTTAGTATACAACAAAATGGCTAAAATGGCAATTTTTTGGAAAATTAGCCATTTTAGCAAAAATGGAGATTTTTTGAAAAAGTCTAGAAAAGTCTAGACTTTTTGGAAAAAGTCGGGAGTTTTTAGAAAAAGTCGGGACTTGCCATTTTTAGCCTCTATGACTTTTTGGAAAAAATCGCGACTTTTTCGAAAAAGTTGCAATTTTTTCGAAAAAGTCGCGATTTTTTCTAGCCGATTTTTCGGCTAAGGGAAAAAATCGAGACTTTTTGAAAAGTCGGCAATTTTTCAGAGAGTTTTTCAACACTGATTTGAACACAGTAGCATCAATGTGACTCTCACATTAAGGAATCAACTGTCGAACATGAAGATGACGAAGTTCGAGGATATTGCCTCATATTTCATGAGGATCGCCAAGCTCTAAGACAAGCTAGAGGATCTCGTTATGACCACCTTAAATGATCTCCCACCATCTTGGGAGTCTTTTATCCAAACTATAAGTGGTCGGACCAAATTGCCCAAATTTGATAAGTTATGGGCAGAATGCACTCAGGAAGAAACAAGAATCGCAGCACGCCAAAGACTTCATGGCACTCAACCTGAGGAAAATCAAGCGTTTGTATCTCATGCCAAGAAAGGCAAGGGAAGGGGAAGGAAGTCCTTCAATCACAAGCACCAAGATATGAGATCAAGTCCTCCCCCAGATAAGAAGAAACAAGAGAAGAAGGACTTATCTCAGATACAGTGCTACAGGTGCAAGAAATACGGTCATTATGCCAGTAGCTGTTGAAGTTCAATCAAAAGGAAGCATGAAGCTTCAACTGCTGATGTAGAAGAAGACCCCCCTCACAAGGAGCCAAGGAAGGATGATCTTTCGGAGTTCTTCTTCTAAGAAATGATATGAAGATCCAAATTGTGATGATCGTCAAGCAAGCATATGAAGACCAGTGGACCCTCACAGTGGGAGTCCACCCACAAAACTACAAAAGATAAGTATTTGATTTCGCATGCCCTAGTAGATTAGACCAGGTTGTTTTTGAATATACGTTACACAGATCTACATTTCTAAAAAATTTAGGTAGTTAAATAGCCTGTCATGCTGCACAACCCATCTAGGATGAGGACTATTTTATAACATACTGGAGTAGTACACACTCTTGATGATATTCTATAATGGAGACCATAAGCATCCCGATAATGGCCTTACGTGTGTTGTGTCGAAGCATTGACTAAAAGGTTTCCTACATTATTTTGTTAATACATTTATTATGAAACATTGCTAACCATTTGACGGGATTTGACTTATAGGGAATGCCATGATCTACAAGGACAAGTGATCCCATTGATATGCGAATGGAACGGAAGCAAAAAGCCTCTAGAAGCATGTATTATGACTCTCGGACCCAGAATAATCTCATGCAGATATTTGGTGATCAGAAGCAGAAAGATTCTACGAATGTCGGTCTATATGCTACTTCAACAAGATTTACTCAACCGACTTCTGAGAGATGGAGGGAGTTATCCCTTAGACAAGGATTATAGTCTATTACATATGATAGAAACCTGACGACACTGATGCTGTGACTCAAACAAGACAATTGAAGGATCCTTGATGAACCTGGTCGTCACCAGGATGGGCAATTACTTTCCAGTCTACATTCACGTTCCCAAGTTAAAACCTTCAGGCAAGAAGGAAACATTCGTGGGATATCGCAAGTCTTCAAAGGATTACAGAATATAAATCCCAGGATCAATTCAAATCGAAGTTAGGCAAGATGCAACCTTTGAAGAAGAAATAGCTATCCGAAAAGGAAGAGGATCAAATATGGAGATCAATAACGATGAAGAGATGAGATCATTTCCCCCTCCAAACATTAAGAGGGAGTCTAGAGAAATGAATAAACCGATCAGTTCCATTGATCCAGTTGAGCTAGATGATGCTCCCACAGATATGGCAGTAAGCCGGAAAAGACCTAGATGGGCACGACAGATTTTGCAGAATGCAGAGGAGCATGAAACTCCACATGGAGCAGATACAAGGCTAGATTTGTTGCCAAAGGGTTCTCTCAGAAAGAGGGAGTCAATTATGATGAGACATTTGCTCCTGTGGCTCGATACACTTCCATCAAATCAATCATTGCTATTGCTTCAGCTATGGGATGGAAGTTAGATCAGATGGATGTCAAGACCACCTTTCTCAATGGTATTATTGAGGAAGAAGTATATATTGAACAACCAGAAGGGTTTGTTGTCCATGGAAAGGAGTCTCGCGTATGCAAGTTGAAAAAAGGCATTATATGGACTCAAGCAAGCACCTCGCGCTTGGTATGGACGGATAGACGGATTCCTGGTGAGTATGGGATTCACCAAGAGTGATGCAGACCCCAACATTTACTACATGGTTGTCAATAATGAGCCACTGATTTTGGCACTATATGTTGATGACTTGTTTCTTACCAAAAATGAGAAACTTATCTTATGGTGTAAGAAGAAACTCGCCTCTGAGTTTGAAATGAAGGATCTTGGATTGATGCATTACTTTTTGGGATTAGAAGTATGGCAGAGGCAGAAAGAGATTTTCCTAGGACAAGGAAAATACACCATAGATATACTGAAGAGATTCTGAATGTTGGACTGCAAGTCCATAGCTACTCCGATGGATGCAAATTTGAAGAAGCTGAGGGATTCTGCTACAGATTCAAATTTGATTGATCCCACCATGTATCGCCAGTTGATTGGGTCCTTGATGTATCGGACGAACACCAGACTAGACATTTGTTTTGTTGTGAATGCTCTCAGTCAGTTCATGTGTGAACCGAGGCAGATTCACTGGATTGTTGCAAAACATGTACTCAGATACATACGTGGCACTGTGGGATATGGTCTACGATATGATTCAGAATGTGACTTGAAATTGCAAGGGTTTACAAACTCAGATTGGGTCGGATGCACTGCAGATAGGAAGAGCACTACAAGATGTTGTTTCAGTTTGGGTTCTGCAGTTATCTCCCGGTGCAGTAGGAAGTAGAACTCAGTAGCTCTCAGTACTGCAGAGGCTGAGTATATGGCTTCTAGTTCAGCAACCCGAGAAGCAGCTTGCAGGATTGTTTGGCCAAATTCCAGAGGCAACCATGATTCACTGTGATAACCAGAGTTGTGTGCAAATGTCAATGAATCTGTATTTCATGACAAGCCAAAGCACATAGAGATTCGGTATCACTTCATACGTGATATGGTGCAGAAAGGTGCGGTTGAGCTACAATATATGCCGACAAATGACTAGACTACAGATGTTCTCACCAAGCCTCTTCCCAGAATGAAATTTGAATACTTTTGCGGAAGACTTGGAGTAGAAGAGAACGTATCCCTCCTTGAGAGGGAGAGATAACTGACAGACACTCACTATAATCTTGCCCAGGTACCTCTACTCGTCCAGGTTCTCAGCGAGGTATGGGAAAAATCCCATCAACAGATGAGACGGACCCGAGACAGGTAGTAGATGGTTAGGTTCACATAGGTGCCTCTGCTCGTCTAGCTGCTTAGCCAGGTATGGGAGTAATCCCATCGGCAAATGAGTCGGGCAGGTAGTAGATTGCCGTGTGATTGCACAGGTACCTCTGCTCGTTCAGGTTCTCAGCCAGGTATGGGAGTACCCCATCAACAGATGAGACGAACAGGTAGTAGACGGTCATGCACATGTGCTCATCCAAGATCTCTAGCCAGGCATGGAAGTATTCCATCGACAGTAGAGACGGATAGGTAGCAGAATATTCTCTCTCGGAAATCCGGATAGAACAAATTCATAAAGACAACCTTCAGTACGTTTAGAGATGATGGAGACAGTATAGATGTACAAATGAAACCCAGATGATCATGATGCTGATGAAGAGCGAAGAATACCTTCCTTATTGAGAGGGAGTGTTGGATTTTGTGCAACTTCAAAAGCTAATCTTATTGTCCTCCTTCGGGAGTTGAACTTGTTGTAATCATTCATACAAACCCTAGAAAGAACAATGTAAGCCTTGGGGTGAAAGGCCTGCAATAAAAGAATAAAATATAAATTATGAAATATAAAATTATATTGCTCCCCCAAGTGAAGTCGGCCCCAGTTAATTTCTGGGTGGGAAAACAGTATAAATAGGAGGCGCCCCTCCTCATTATTACACACACCAGCACCGCAGCAGCACAAGTGAAGTGCGCAATTTCTGGCAGAGTGCAGCTACACAACAGCTCAAAGAAGTTCGAATACACTGCAGAAGAAGACTGTTTTTCAAGGTTTCATCTTTGTAAAGCATTTCCATATTTTTCTTTCCTTTCTTCATTGTACTCTAATCTCAAAATTATTATCTCTAGATGAAGGTTGCTGGGTTTACTCCCAATTGGGTTTCCCAGGTGAAAAATACTTGTGTTATTGTTATGTGCTTTGCCTATCTTCTAGTGATCCTATTGATAAATGCAATTAAGATATACTACTATAATCTTTAAGAAAATCTAACAATAAAAACAAATTAACCTCTAAATCGTTTCTAAACCTACATACAAATTAACCTCGTTCATATTTTATTGTGAGATATTATGTTATTAAAAAAACTATATATATATATCGTGTTTCCCCTGACGTACCCATTTTTTGGGGGTCATGTTTCTAAGCATTTTCGTTTCCGAAACATGAACACATTTCCACGTTTTGTGCAACTTAGTCCCTAGTTTATTGTAATGGAACGATCTAGTTAGTTGTTGGCCCACATTCATATCTATGCCATGCAGGATAGGATATCCACCTTTGAAGGGTTGTTTACACACGCATGCATCTTATTTCCACAAAGTGTTCAATTGAGAAGCCACATGTGTGATGGTTGGGGCACCTTCGATTTGATTTGCACCCTTTCTTTATGGTGGATTCATGGAGCATTCACTATGGAGACCCATTCTTTGCCTTATTTGGAGAAACGTTCTACCTTGGAGGTCTCCCACTCTTCATTTAGTACCATTTTTTAAGTGTTTCATTCTTTTGGACCTTATTCTATGTAGCTTCCATCTTGGAGACACTTTAAACATCATTTCATGGGATAAATTCCACTTTTGGAGGGATTGTTGCATGATTTGAGGAGGTCTAGGGGGTCAAACCCTCAAACTAGGGTTTCATCTTCCTTTCTTTGGAGGCGTATTTCACTTAAGGTGCTACCACTTAAGAGCCTTTGGAGGCTAGAGGATGGTCCTCTACTTGGCCTTTGTTCCACATTTGATGGAGGCACCCTTCTTCTTGGGCCTTTTCTTGGTTGGAATTTGTACATGTGGCTCTAAACACCTTATTTCATGCATATTGTTGGAGTAGTTGGAGTATTTTGGCTTGTTTACTCCATCCTACGATAGATATAAGGTTTTATTATTATTTTAGAGTAGAAGGAAGAGAAGCTTAAACCTATATAAGGCTTTGCTCTCTTCTTCATTTGTCATGGTCGGATTTTGAGAGTTCTCTCTCTTTTGGAGTTTGATTAATATATCTTTCTTGGTGCAAATTGAAGTGTAAGGGTTTCTTCTCCATTCAAAATATGGCTTATTGTTCCTATTCCTCTATGTTGTTTGTGAATTGTAGGGTTCCTAGAACTTGTTTGATTAGGGACATATTATAAGGGTTTATTTACCTCATTGGAAGGGTACTATTGAGAAGTATTTTCATTATTTCCCTTTGATGTCTTATGCATGTATTAGCTTGCTTCCATCATCTTTCTAGAGTTGTTGCTAATAATACTTCATTGCATAATACACATCTTGGTTGACACTGTTTTGATGTGGCACCTCTTGGAACCCCCTAGATAAATTTCAGCAATCATTTTTCAGCATGTTACGATTTTCATATGGCATGTGTATGCAGCCTTAGTTTCTCTAACCTTTCATGAACTCGCCCTCTTGGACTTGCCCCTTGGCTCCATTTTCCCTTGTTAGATCAGCACTAGTCTTCTTGGTCCTTCCTTCACCCCTTTATTTTACTATACTACAAATAAGTAAGTTATCTCTTCATATCATCCAATACCTTATTGTCTAAGCCTTAGCAATCCTATCCAAGGGAAGTCCCCCTTGAGTTGGAAAATAAGCAACCTAAATTATAGAGAGGGAATTATTAAGGTGATAGTGTGTAACCCCTCTAGGTTTCAATTGGGCTAGCATTGTTCTTTGAGCTTTAACCACACATGCTAACTTGACATGTAACAGGTTGAAAAGGGTATATTCATTGTTTAAAGGCATCACAATATCTTCATTAACTGAATATGCACAGAATTGAATAATCAATCATTTATGAAAACTGTAAGGAAAGAAGCAAGTCCAAGGTGATTTTGACATAATAGAAAGTCATGTGACAATAGCATATGAGACAAAGCGAGGGTACAAATCATGATCCATGCAGGAGGTTCGTGGACCAAAATCATAAGTTAAAAAGATAGTTGGAACTTGCACTCTCTCATGAAAATTATACCCAATAGATATTGCCTTCGACATTCGATATCATAACACACTTGGCCTTTGGAAAAAAAATAATGTAAATTTTAATCCAATATCAAAATAATCCCAAAAGGAGATGAAAACTTTAATAAAAATACCAATCACAACATGCAATCGATTAAATGGCCTCCACCACCTCTAGTAAACATCAGATTCGGCAAATTTAGTGGATCAAATTCGAAATCCATCGAATTTCATCGAGTGCTGAATTTTATGGTTCAAGTTTGTCAAATTTGAAGAGGTGAAACCTCGAATGTCAACTCGCTCGTGCCTGCCATCAACGATTCACCCAACAAGCCTACCATCATCAATTCGCCCAACGCCTGTGCTTCGCCTGATGCCCTCAGTTCTCACTGTTTGATGGTGCGTAGATTGGTTTGTTGCCTGTTGCCGCCTTTCACACACCTGGGTCACGTGGCAGAAATCTTCAAGCCACTCGGTGTGTCATTGGGGGCAAGTCTCAAGTCAAGGCTGTCACCTTGTTCTTGACTCCTCCATTTAGGCTCAACTCCTAACGAAGCCAAGGCGGGTAGACCCTATTAAGTTACTAAGGCTAAAATACTTAGTACGGTGATGTTAAACTGAATGAGTTACTTAGGAGTTTGAAATTTAACCATAAACAATCATAGATGACAAGATACAAAAATGAGAGCACGAAAGCACAATGCTGAGACACAATATAAATATATAGCAAGAAAATAACCAGTGCCTTAGAATGGAGTCAAAATAAGATCAATGTACTTGCATGTGCTTGGAGTGACTGTTTTGCAATTGCCTCTTGGTACGTTTTAAGTTAATGTGAAAATATGAGTTGATTAAAATTAGGCGAAGGGGTGGACTCCAGATATACCCGAGAGTACTTGGAGTATGTCCAAAACTAAACCTTCACGGCTACCCGCAAGGAATATGTGGGCTGAATGGAGTCTCTAGGGCTATTGTTCATAACGCACCCGTTAGGGTGTGACAGAGATCGGCGCCCCGAGGTCACTTTTCAGAAGTTCCCGCTTCCTTTGGGTATTTTGCCACCGTAATGGTTTGATCTAGGTGTTGGATTTTCACCCGATGGTTTGTCAATTTGGGAGAGTGAGTCCTAATTATTCTAGTCACTCAAATGCTTTTGATACAGCTTGACTAATCGGACGAACCGCAGCCAAGTGCAGAGCATACACACCGGAGTCTTGTCAATTTTAGTAGATTTTAAAATGGGTGTTCTTGTTAAAAAGAAAACCCTCCAAGAACCTCTTTCGATCCAAGTGGATCTCAATTGGGGAATCAAGGAGGGGTTAATTTTATAAAAGCTGAAGAAACAAATTATGAAAAGGAAAACACAGATACACAATTCCGGTTTTCTAATTAGTCCTACCATGCATCTCTTTCCCCTTTCGGGTCAATCGGGAAGTCGTGGGGTAAGTATTAAGATTAATTTGAAATATCATATATGGAGTATGAAATTGATAATGAATCAAAGTATACTACCCTGCAAATTAGAGCTACGCTAGTTTGAAAAGATATGAACAAAAAGTAAAAAATTGACACCGACACAAATCCCCCCAGGGGGGATGGGGAGCGGGCTAGAAAGAGCCTACTCAAAAGATTTTATTTTATTATTATTGGTTACAATATCAGCAAACTAAAATATCAGAAACTTCTTGGTCCTTATACGGGATGAAACCAAGATCTTACAACTTTGCAAAATTTGTAAATTCTAGTGAAAGGGGAGACCCCTGGGGGGATTTGAACGCTCCTGAGGCCACTTTCAAACAGAATCTTCTTTTCTTTTTTGTTACACCTGCTAAAAACTAGAAAGCATGTTAGAATAACATACGCCCAAAATCACTTTAAGAGTACCTTTGGATCAGCCTACCTTAACTCAAAAAGATTAAGTTAAAACTAGCTAAACAGGTGAAAAAGGAACCAAGGAAAGCAAGCTTTCCTTGGGATCTTGGCTTGCTGTTTGTGCAGCCAATGAAATATGCACTGATTGCTGGACTTAATCTTTTTAAAACAGAAAAGGAAATCTAGAGCATGCAACCTACTGATTTTCTTTAACTTGCCATGCAAAATGGACGATTTTCTTATGCTAGATCTAGAAGGCTTAATTATACTTTTCAGAATTAAGATAAGATCTAGACTATGAGCTTTGAAATAGCAGATCTATGTAAATTTTACTTTGATGTAACAGATCCAAATGATAACAAAGCTTTCGAACACAGTAACCAGGTAAGAAAATTGATTTTGAAGGGAGGAAAAGGAGAAGAGAAGTGCTTGTTGCTGAAGCAGATCTGCAATGGAAACTTGTTAGTGGAATACAGAGGGGCAATGTCTTCAAAAAAAAATTGGATGTGCAGTGGAGTCAAACTAGATCCACAACTCGTCCAATCCTTGCTACCTGAAAGCTAAACACACAATCCTGCACGAAACCTCATGAGATCTGGATATATATATGAAAAAGAGACAAGAATTACATGCAAATAAACTTATTAAACATGTATAATCTAGATCTTCTAACATATATGCTATGAGATATAAGAAAAACAAGTAACCTTACTTGCCCAACTATACTCCTATTGATTCAGCTGAATCATTCAAGCCAGGCAAGGTTCAGATGCAGAAATTGAGAGAAAAGCCGGCAACATCAATAGCCATAAGACAATGCTTAATCCACACATATGAGAGCATTACACCATTTGGCCTCCAAAGCTTCTTTATTTCAACAATCAAAAGATTACAACAGTATTACAATAGCAAGCCCTTCAATCCAACTCTAACTAGCTTGGAAGAGGGAACTTGTGCCTGGATATATACAAAAACCAGGAGATCCAGCCCAGGGGGGGCGCAAATCCCAAGGAGATAAATCAAATCAGCTGAAGGAGAGTCCATCAATGCCTGATCTGTTTCTAGCTGAGCCAGATCTGAGTCTCACTGAGTGCAACTGTCAATCGGGGGGCTGATCTGACTGACACCTCAACCTGTTGACTGAAGTATCCACCAAAACTCATCCAGATGAGCCAAAAACGTGTGGAGAAGAGAGGGAGGGCGAAATTCCCCATAAAGGATGCTGAAGATCAACTCTGGATCTGATTTGATCACCTCCTTCAGTCAAGGATTTGTCAGATCTAGTCAATCTGGTTCAGATCTGACTGATTTCAATCAAATCGGCTGAGAATCCACTGATCTATGATTCTAGATTTGCTCCATTATTCATCAATTTATTAATTAAAATAATCAATAATTGATTTTTGGGGCTTTCTGACCTGAGTGATGGAAAATCACTCAAAACTAGGAAATAGTGGGTCCATGGGTTTACATGGTACTCTTAGCTTGAAAATGAGCACCTACATGACTGAAACAGATTATTTGGCCCACTTTTATTACAAAATCAATTTTTCCAATTAAACTATTAAAAAATAGCCTAAGTTTTGGAAAAATTAAATTTTAATAAAAAACACTGAAAAAATTGAAAAATTGAAAAAACCTATGGGGACTTAGACATGTTCATATGACTCGACCATGATGTCTAGCATGTTTATACGTTGACACATAGACTCTAATAACCTCAGTAGGCCTAAATGCCAAGCCGACCACCCCTACTTTGGAGGTATGGAGTGAAAAACTCAGAAATTATCAGTCGTTTATTCAACAACCAATAATAACCAAGGGAAAAAACACCCTGCGCTGATCGGATTGACAAATAAAGTCTAAGAGACCGAGTCTTTTATAGACACTATCATGCTAGAACATTTATTACAATTCCCCCATGGGGTATGAACATGTGATATAGTACAACAAAGCTTCCCAGAAGCAAGAGTGAAGGTTCTCTAAAGTTCGAACAAGTTATCCTTGTCCAGTTCACCAGGCTCACTTGATAAAAAACCACTAAGTACAACTTAGGTGGTAACATTCTGGCTCCAACTGCGGGACGTG
>LPNX011113338.1:121781-155077 GCA_001517045.1 Pseudotsuga menziesii
CAGTGGTGTACCTGAGAAAGTAATGCAGAACAAGTGTAAAACATCTTTACAGAGTTTTGACCTGAACTGGGAAAAAAATCCCTCGACAGTTAGTTTACTCAATGCAATATGAGGCAGGGTATGATCACATACAAGCACAACTAGACAAATTTAACAGCTCCAATGAGGGTCTCACCTTTTCTGGAGTCCGACTAACAATCAGTGTACTTATGGATACTCTTGGGTCTGATCACCAACCAATAATAACAATTTTTCCATTGGACAGGGACATGATGAGTTGACAAGTTCTTCCTTCAAACTAAGCATTCCTCACTTGGCTTCTAAGGATTTCCAAGCTATTGTGCACAGGATCTGGAATTTGGTCCCCCAACCACAAGGGTCTAGAGGATGTGGATCTTGTGGTGGGAGGTTGCAATTAATAGAACAGCCAAGTTTATTCACAAATGGGAAAGAATGATTTCTCACAATCACATGTGCAAACTAAAGTAGGCTAGACAGGAACTTCAGGAGATTAGAACCAGTGTTGCAAATACATTTGATTTCTCCTGATTTTTCCTAGTTTTTCAAGTCACCAAGTTTTCTGAGCCTTTTTGAGTCGGCTGAGTTTATGCTTGCCAGATTTTGTAGAATTTTTCCCAATTTTGCTGATTTCCTGAGAAGATGACCCCGATGATTTTTTGTCATCACCAAGTTTTGTAACATTGATTAAAACACTTCTTGAAGAGGATTTTTTTAATACTACTCTTTAAGAGGATGTTGCAAAACTTGAGTTTTTCATCAGATGAGAGGAATACATGGTCAAGGGAGCTAGGGTTAGAGCCTATCTTCATTGGGTCCAAGATGGTGATGAGCCATATAACTTCTATTTTTTACTTTCTTAAGAGAGAGAATGCTTCAAAACATATTTTGGGTTTTAGAAGGCCAGATGGCACTTTGGAGGACTTGACCGTGGTGAATAATATGTTTGGTTTGCACTTTTGGAACATATTCTGCTTTTACCCTGACACTGACACAGTAAAAAATGCAAGGAATCATAACTAAAGTCTAATCCCCATCAAGGTTACTGATCTGAAAAGGGTATTGTTGAGTAAATAATTATCAAAAGACTAAAAATTTTTAACTCTAAATAAAATGAAGAATAGTAGGTCTGTAGGGATTAATGGCCTCCCTTGAAAATTGAAGGTCATGAAGGATACAGTGGGAGATGATATTTTAGAGTGTCACAGGAGGCCTTTTGGTTTCAAAATTCTTGAATCAAGTTTCAATTAAATGATTCCAAATATACAGTGAGAGACACACTTAGTGGCTAGATGCCATTACTTTATTGGATGTCCTAAAAAAACAATTGCAAACTTTGAAGGCCTCTGCCTTGTGCATTCAACAAGTAGCATCATGAATTATCAAACTAAAACAACTTGAGTTTTGCAAAAAAGTTTCATTTTAGACTATGTCACATGGTTCAAATTCGAGTTCGAGTTCGGCGACCTAGAACTTCCATTCGAATTCGAATTTTTTTATGAGGTTCGACATTAAGTTTGCCTATAAATATATATTCTAAATTAAATTTTAAAATTTATAAATATATTTAAAACCCCTATATATAATTATAAAACATGAAACCAATGAAAATACATATATATTAAATAGAAGTTTTTAAATATATTTAAAACCCCTATATTTTATAAAACATGAGTCCAATGAAAAAAATAAAACACAGTCGGACATCAAAAATTAAAATCATACTTTGGAATAAATTAATAATTTACAATACAATACAATATTAGTGAGGAGCGTATCCAGAAAACCATATTGGCCAGACTGTTTGTGGCCCATAGCAAGTTGTGGTCGTCCTAGCCCTATCGCCATCGATGCCTCGAGAATTTTTCTACCGTTTTAGGAAATCGCAGCAAGGCCGCAGTCAATGAGAATGGGGTGGCCCGGCGTGGTGTTCTTGGCCCTACCACCATCCATTCATTGAGGGATTTGTTTGCCAATTTATCAAATAATAAGAAGTGTGTTGCTCGCAGTGCGTGCTCTGGCCCTAGAACCATCCATCACCAGCGAAAATGGAGTGGCCACTGGCCTGTCTCTAACAAGAATAGAATCAGGAAGTTGTCATTTGCTTTAGCGCCATTTGCTTCAATCGCCATAAAGTTCAACGAATTTAAACGAATTTCAATTATTTTTTTAGGGTTCGCCAAATTTCGAACTTCAACCTCGAAGTCTGGCAAACCCTGTGACATAGATTTTAGATAGAGGCATTACTACCTAGGAAACAATGGAATGGGCAAGAGAAATACACCTTGACCTTTATTTCTCAAGATTGACTTTGATAAAGACTATAATCTGACTGACCAGGGTCTTATCTTCGATATCTTCATTGGTTAGGGTTTGACTCGCATTTTACAGGTATGGTCATAACACTTTTTTCAGAAGCTTCATCTTTGATACTAATCACTATCTCTTTCTCCAATCATATTGTACTAAAATGATATGTTAGGCATGACCACCCCCTAGCCCCATATCTGTCTAGACAGAAGACACGTTAAGTGAGTGGTACCTCCTTGAGGAATGCTTAGGGCTACATTTGTGGTATTAGGAATCAAGATCACAAGAGATTCTGAGGTAATTAATAATCATTTTGTAGATGATACTTAGTCTATATTGACCAGATTTCAGTTGAATCCATCTTAATTGATTGATGGCCTGCAATCAGCAATGCAGGCCATGGTTGTGACTCTGAATTGGATCATGTGGACTGAATCCAAGACAAATGAGGGGAAGAAGGTCAAGCTTCAAGTATTGAATAATGACTGGTGGACAGATTGCAGTTATGTGGTGTCTTTCTTGCACCCTATAGTTGAGGTCATTCATTACGGGGACTCAAATTCTCCTAGTCTGGGAGAAATCTACGAGACATTGGATTGCATGTTGGGTCAAGTAAGGGCGTCCATTCATGAGAAAAAACCCTACTTAAAGTTCTATACGACCCAGATTTGACCCATTATTCAGGGTAGGTGGGATCGAATGAACACACCTTTGCACATGGCAGCATATACACTTAACCCAAAATGATATATTGACAAGCCTAGTAAATTGCTCCCATTGATGATCCAGATATCAACAAAAGGATTTCAAGCTGCCATTACAAAGATGTATGATACAGATGAAGAGAAAAAAATTTGAAGACAGTGGATTCATTACAATGGTCCCTTCAACAAGCCTGATGCAAAGGAAGACCGTAATGACTTAAGCCAAGAAGACCCCATTGGTTGGTGGAGGATGCATGGGGATGATGCTCCAAAAATCCAAAATCTTGCAACTTGCTAATTGTCTCAGATTGCTAGTTCCTCTGCAGCAGAGAGGAATTGGTCCACATATAGCTTCATTCACTCTAAGACAATGGATTCATTTCAATGGTCCCTTCAACAAGCCCGATGCAAAGGAAGACCGTAATGACTTAGGCCAAGAAGACCCCATTGGTTGGTAGAGGATGCACGGGGATGATGATCCATAGATCCAATATCTTGCTACTCACTTATTGTCTCAGATTGCTAGTTCCTCTGCAGTAGAGAGGAATTGGTCCACATATAGCTTCATCCACTCTATCAAGAGGAATAGAATTACCTCTAGGAGAGCAGAGAAGTGCAAGATGCAGTGCACAGTGCCCTACATCTTGCACATAGGAAGACACTAGAGTATCAAATGAGACCAGCAACACGATGGGATATGGATCCAAAGGATGATGCACATATAGACAAGGAGGAGAGACCGGATGAGATACGGCACAGTTTAGTTGGTGTGCCATTGGTCACTCCTGAGAGTGGCTCTAACTTAAATGATGACACTCCCATTGATGGTCCTGATGACTTCATGCAGCAGATACATGAGGAGGACCAGTCCATGGAACTATCCCCTTGATGCTCTTTTGATGATTTCTTTTAGCTACTTTTAGTTTTATTTACTGTCATTGATAAACTCAGACCGAGTCTTTGACTTGTCACTCTTTACTATTTTGAGTAATTTTAATTTGCTATATACTTTTAGACATTAGTATTTCTAATTTTCTGATTCAGTCATTTAAGACTTCAGTATCAGTTGAGTTATATAGTATTATTATATTTGTATGTGTTTATGTGACATGTCTATGATTCAGACTTATCATTTTGAATTTTGAATTTATCTACTGTTTAAATCTATGATTCAAAGTTATAAATTATAATAGAAGATGAGTACATGATGAATCAAATATCGTGTGACGTGTTTACATTGCACAATGATGAATTTCAAATTAGTATATAAATGGTGATGGGATGAGGAATTGATATGTTAATATGTTGGGATTCATATCTTTTATCGTTTAATACTTTTAGAGACGGGGCCCACTATGTTAGAACTTAGGGAGCCTAACCCCCCCCCCTGCCCCGCTACCATGAATTGGCCCAAAATTTGGGGTTGTCTCCACATGTCCCCAATGTGCATTTCCCTGCTCCTGCACTCCTGTGTCCTGGAAATTTGGTAGAACATTGTCTAACATGTTTCCAAATATTTTCCTTGCAAAAATCAGTGTCTCAAATATTGATAGTACACTTGGGCAACATTCCTATGAATTATTCCAAGAAAAAGGGCAGCGATACCAAGGTCAGGGTGACAAAAAAGCAAATGAGTAAGCAAGAACAGAATCGCATACAAAGCAGAATAGAATGTCCACCATTTTCCTTTAAAGAAAGACTTTGAAAGCGAAAACCCATTTTCTACTATATACTCAAGCTCAAATTCTACATAAAGCAACCTGGGCACTTAGGGATTTGATTGCCTCCTTCGCAGCTTTACATTTGCGAGACTCTGCAGCAGCCAAAGATATAGCTTCTTGTGCCTGCTTTGCTGTCTGTTGTAACTCTGCTTCTTGTTGTCTGCATCTCTCTGTCAAGCACTCAACCTAGAAAAGCCAGATACAAAAATTAACAATCTAACTAACTGCTCATATGACATACAGAAACAGATTTTGAAAGCATAAAAGTTCAGAATGAAAATTTACTTCCATATGCAGCTTATAAAGTTATTGGCTACCTGCTCCCGCAAGTTCAGAATCTCCTGATTCATAAATTCATTTGTCCTCCTAAGGTCATCAACAAGACCTTTGGAAGAAGCAAGGCCAGCCATAGTAGGAGTTGGTGTTGCAGAACGAGGTGGACTGGGTCTCCTTGAGAATGGAGAGACCGCTCGTGAATTGTTTTTAGACTGTGGAACAGAAAGAAGTGTTTTTGATAGTTGTGGATCAAGTGGACTCAAAAACTTAATATCCTTCAACTGTAGCAAAGAAGGGCCTTGGGGAGCTCGACTTGAAGCTGATGAATCAGACTTCTTACCACGCTTAGTTTGTGATTTTACTTCAGGAGGAAGCCCCTGTAATTTTGAAAATTTTGTTTCTGGCTTATCTGATCTATCTATGCTGTCATTTGGACGCCTTGGAATCATATTTCTTTTATTGTTATTTGATACCATAGCTAGTTCCAATGCTTTCTTCAATTTGATATAACAAGAATCACATACTCGATATGGTTTATTTGGATTCGGAGCAAGTGCAGCTCTCGAAGCCTTTTTAGAACTACATGAATGGCAGTGTACCAATCCACAATTATAACAATTGTGACGCTTTCTGGTGAATCCAAATGACTGCCTGCATCCTGAACATACTGATTGATCTGCACCTGATACCCACTTGTGTAGACATATAGCTGTCGTAAAACTGGAGCCACATGCAATGTCCTTAACATGCTTGTCTTTCAAAGCCTCAACCAGTGTAGGAGTATTACGATCTTCCACGTCTCCATGACCCAATCTTCCATTGGCACCTTTTCCCCAAGTATAAACCTCATTTTTAGATGTCAGAACTGCTACATGATATGCTCCACAAGCTATCTCCTCAACGGTTTCATTTGTCAGCTTTCCTTCTACCAGGAGAGGCCTGCCATCAGATTTGGGGTTGCCAAGCTGACCATAAACAGTACTGCCCATGGTATAAACCTGACCTGATGTCGCCAATCCTACAGTAAGACTATGCCCACATGCAATTTGCCGGAAGTTATGATCTATGAGTGTTGACACACAAGTTGGTACAAGCTTTGTCTCTCTGTCTCCATGCCCAAGCCGACCTTTATCTCCATCACCCCATGTGAACAATTTTCCTGAGCAACAACTGGCACTAGAATGTCCTACCATGACTTCTACCACTGCAGCTGTATGCCACACACCACAAGCAACACCAACAGCTCTTAAATCCTTCAGAGACGCTACTTCCCTGGGGTATGACACACTTTTACAATCTCCATGCCCCAATACTCCAAAAGTTCCATCACCAAATGTAAACAGCTGCCCAGTTGAAGTTACCAATGCAGTGTGCCAAGGCCCACAAGCAATGGAAGAGACTTGGATTCCATCTAAAGGGCCAGAAATCTTTTTTGGTATCCAATGACTCACATCATTCCCATGTCCTAAGAGACCAAGGTGGCGGCTACCATCGCCCCATGTGTACAACTCACCTGTCATGGTAACTGCACATGTGTGATACTCACCACAGGCAACAAGATCAACGCCATTGTTAGCTATAGCTTCAACAAGCTGTGGTTGCCAAGCATCTGAGCATATTCCATGACCAAGACGGCCTCCACACTCCTCTCCCCAGGTAAATACTTCCCCTTGTCTTGTAACAAGAGCGGCATGTCTAACTCCACAAGCAATATGATGAACATCTAAAACCAATGCAGACTCTAATGGCTTTGGTAGAAGTGCATCAGTGTTTGCAAGTGGAGAACCGCTTTCTTTTTCGATACCACCCCCCAAAACACCATCCCAGGTTCCCTCGCCCCAAACATAAACATCCCCTAGGGCATCACAATCATCTTGACCAGATCCTTGACTTGATGAACTAGGGGCACTTGAAACACTAACTCTGAAAGCTTCTGAAGAAACACCTCTCGCTTGCATCTTTATACAATCTCAAACCACATCTCAGCTTGTTAAATGTTAAAATACTTTGATGAGAGGAGATATGTTCCTCATACCCAGACTAACTGACTTGTTCAAATAAATTCCACTCAAGTAACAAGAAGAGCTCCCACTTGGTCTATGGGTCTTAGAATCTGCATTTTCCTAAACAGTAAACATAAAGACCGTCAGTAACAAATGCAAATCAAGACTGTCACACAATATCCCATCACAGTGTTCACTAAAACACACAAATATGAACGTTACAAATAATCTGAGTGATATATCTACAGAGGATTATCCCATCAGTTTTATTCCACTGAGGATTATTCCACTCAAACTAAGGCTTAATATTCAAATGCAAAATACATACAGACATACTTCTTCAAGACTCTGAGAAAAGCACCAAAAATTCAACAAAACAAATATAGTATGGTCAGTTTATATTGTTTTATAAAACTGCATGAATTAAAATAGCAGAGTTAAAGTTTATATTGAGTAATATGATCTTACTGCCTTCATGGCATCATAGTAACAGGTTAAGTCAAATAAATTATATGCTAGCTGGAAAATATAGGGAAAATGCAAACATTTATAGTACAGGAAAAAGTACATCACTCCATAGCAAACAAATAATGATATATACTGCATAAAATCATAATAATGATGTTACATGATAATAAACAAGATTTATTAGCTAGTTGTTTATCTGATTAGTTATGAGCTTAGCTCTTCTGATTGCACCTCCGCATTCTATTTTAGTTGTGGTCATTTGTTGGACATGAATAAAACTATCTTATCTACCCAAGAAATCAAAATAGAGAGATGAGAGAGAAACACAGATAATTGCTCCAAAAGATCGTCAAACCTAATAGTGCATATGTTAAACATACATTCCTAAAAATATCATAATGCACAGAATGAAAAAGTTAAAAACTGATAAGTGGTGCAGAAATAGGCTATTGGGTAGATAAAGAAATTGAAATATTACATACAAACTAACAGGAAACTAGAAATTTTTCCTTCAACAAAGATGCTGAATGAATAATCGTGACAGCATATTTAAGATTTCATAAACCAGTAAAATCAGGTCAAAATTCATCAATACACTTCTTTGTAAATCAAAATAAGCTGTATATCATGTAAATCTGCCTGGCACCTGTCCTGACTCCTAACATACATATAAAGCATTTCAAGAAGAGAATGCCTCTAGTGCTGCTCTAAATAATGTTTTAGCAGGTACAGCTATTATATGGATCGATGTGCTCCATTGACTATAGTATTCAACAACTATGTTGAAAAGCCTTTCAAGGAAAAATGTTCAGTTACAAATCGATCAAAACACAATGCATAATAACTCTCTCCTGTGTTGTTGGGGGATGCATTCCTGTCCCAGGCTCACATCTCCCAGACCCGGGACAGGTATGGAGACATCCCCAACAGCTCAGGAAATCCCCCTCAAAAACTTAAAACAAATTTCAGCGGCAATGGCAGATTATCGACTACGGAAGCAGTAATATGTAGTCAAATACGTATTTCATCAATTGGCCAAGGCTAGAAACTAATTTACGCATTCAGATTTTCTGAGTTTTTTCTAACTTATCCTTTCCATTTTTTACATCATGCCAACCAATCATCTAATTCCATTGATTCATATCATTAGTTCCAATCCAAAGATGGTTTCAATCATGAATGGGTATGCCACAAACTCTGCCCAAATAATGGCCTTAGGAATTGTCCTCTCGCATCTAATGATGCGACGAAGCATAAGAGTTTGAACTCTGTTTGTCACAATCCAATCTAACTCAAGTAAACTAGGTCCCCAAACCTTCAAACCATAGAGAACCATGGGTCTGATGAGGTTGTCCATGATATCCATCTTGGACTTAATGTCATGAAAATAGTTCTAAAACCAATTGTATAATTTGAGGATAGAAAAAAGTGATTCAACTACAAGTCAACTCTCTGATTCTTAACTTTCTTAATGGACGTCTAATCGTCAAGCTTCTTCTTAATAATACAGTCAACATAATCCTGATCTTACTCTCGATTTCCTACTCAACCTATTTCTTTAAAGTTCTATTGACCTTTTCCCTTAAGCAAATGGGCATATTGCTTAACATCAAGTTTCCCTACATCAATCAATTTTTTTGTGCCCTAATTAGAAAACCACAGATAGAATCAAATGAATAATCCTTACCATCTTCATTTCTAGCAGCCAAACTAGCATGGAATGCCAAACAAAATACAACATAGGGAGTCTTCAAATTCATCAAGATCAATTCTATTAGCATACCATCCTTCTTTGAAATACCCATTCCACACTCACCCAATTTCAATCATAGCTCCTTCACATCAACCAAGTAATCTTCAATCCTTTCATAAGAGAGGGGATCAAAAGAAATCAACTCTTTCTCAATCTACATAACCTGACTTTCATCAATCTTATCAATTAGTCTTCAACTTAATCTAGACTTGATTAGGACAATCGATCCCACTTGTATGAAAATGAAACTCCCTCTAAATGTAGATCATTACAACTCCTACAGCCTCATCCTTCTTCCCAACAATGACAATAATCTAATGATCATTTGCCTAATCAGTAACCACAGTGTGAGTAAACCGCCAAAGCACTTTATTCTTCAATAACATTTCCATATCTTGTGCCCACATACATAATTGTGTCCATTCAAAACCATAAGTTCTTGCTTGGAACTCATGATCTTAACCTACAAATCCAAACCCGAATCCAGTCTTCAAGTTTAAACCTTGAGTCATTCAACCGAAGAGATCTGACCCAACAAAAGAGCAGGCAAGCAACATCCTCCAGAGTCCAAAAGACTTGTAGACAACATGCTAGGTCTCCAACCAATAGCTTTGATACTATGTTGGAGATCCAAGGAGTTAATAGATCAAGGACCTATAGAATCCAAGAAAAGGAGATGTCTAAAGAGACACCATTGTGGCACTTAACCACGAAGCTAATCTTGTGGCAAACAAAACTTCTTTTTTACCACAAATCTTATAAGAATCTAATAGAAATTTAAAGTAGAAGAAGAGTTCTACCATGATCAAAGGGTTGTGCATGGTGGAACAATCCCTATAAGGGTTTGACCCAATTCCAAATCGACCCAAATACTGAAAACTTCGATCAAAGTTCTAGATGGATGGGAGCTCTAACATTCTTTATCACCAAATTTGGCAACTAGAGGGAAGTTTGCTACAAGATTAAACAGTGTCCTGAAGCACAAGTGAGCTTAGCTAAACATATATAGAAACACAAGTAACTCAAAAAAATTCCATGAAACTTCAATATGATAGATCAATCCATAGGATCATCTATATATAGCCCCAAAGTGTAACTAACTCCCTTGAAGTGATAAAGACATAGCCAATTTTGATCGGATAGGAGACATGTCGAACTCCTCGTTTTCTACCTTCACCTTGTTGAGGCCTGGAAAATCGCATGTAACAACAATTAGGGATTCTCCCCAATAAACGTTCCCAACTAGCCCGTTATTGTTTGGTGTGGGGAATCCGTCCGGTTTACGGTCCAGCTACCGTAGGTCAAGTAACAAATTAAAGGTTTTACCGGTTACGGCCCGGTCCACCGTATATATTTTAGTTTTTTGTGTTTAAGTATGATGTGCAAGTGCCTATCTAAAAATGCAGATTGATAGAGATAACGAGGAGCAGTCACAATGTGATGCACAGGTTCTTACCTCTCGTTTTAACTCTCTCGCATCTAAATCACACACAGCAAGAAAACTAGATTTAACTAACTAACCTATCCCTAGGGATCAGAATTAACAGTTGACAATGCGTAATGTATTTCTGCACATGTATTATGAACAATTACAGATAGTTGTTATTTATTTCAGAACACATGAACATTAAGATAAATATTGACAACAAGATAGCTTATTGTTTATGACAACCTCCATTACTCATAGTGGAAATTTCACAGAATAAACTATAAGACATTCATAACATAAGCAGAAATGCAATGAGTTAGAACGATCTCACAGTTAATGGACATGAGCTGAAAACAAAATAGTTCACATTCAACTGATCCACAGCAAAGCATTTGAAACAGTCCACCAAACTTTCTCTAGCAGAAAAAATTGTAACTCTTTATTGCAAAAGGAAGTAGTTCTTCTTACAATAACTCTCAAAAATTGCATGGGAAAGAAAAGTCCCCTCTACATCAAACTCTCCTATACTTATACAAAAAGTAAAACCTTTGAGCTGCCCCCGAATGACTTTTGGGCTTCCCCAACGTTTCAATCCCAAATTTCGTCTCGTAGTGAGTGCTCATGATTTTACAATATATTACATTTTAAAACAAAATTTAATAGAACACTTTTATGAAGAGGGTCCCGCTTGGTCATTAATGAGCTTTTTCCACGCCTGGGCCTCTGCTGCTATGCTTTCAAAATCGGAGGGTTCAAGGAAGCGAGATGTTTATCTCATACTTGGCAGCCTGATTTTTAACCACTTCTACTCTCGCCTAACTCAGGCGCAGCTGGTCTTCTAGTAAGTGAATACTTACTGCTGCATGAGCCACTGCATTCTTCAGAATCTGTTCATCAAGATCCTTGACTTGTTGGATCTCCTGCTCATCTTCCCGATACCTATTCTGCAGATATTCTATGAACAGCTCATGTTCTGGTATTGCATCCAGTCTTTTATTTGCAGCAACCTGGCATCTATTGTATGTGACCAGCATTCTTCTGTAGTATTCAGCACATAACCCTTTCGTTTTCTTTACTGTCTTCTTGAATTCTTCTGCAATATTTATTGCAAACTCTAACAGGTCATAATCCTGCTTCAAACTATGTCGATCTTTAGCTGGTAGCTCCGCAGGGGTTTCCTTATTTGCTTCTATCCATACTATCCTTCCTGTCAAAACCTCCAAAATATCTTGGGATCTGTCTACAAAATATGAAGTGGTGTCCAAGATTTCTTCTAATCTGCTATCTATTTGTACAATCTTACACCTTTCTTCCTCAATGCACATTTGCAGATGGTGAATCTTTCTTCTCTGAGTTAGAACATGCTCCTTCAGAGGCTGGACATCCGTCTTTCATTCCATAGCATCTTTCAGTGATGCTATCAATGAAGCATTCTGTCCCTCCAAAACTGCTACCTGCAGTTGATATTGTTTCTCTTTCTCTTCAGTGGCAGCCTTCTCTGATTCTAACTCAATGACCTTGTTTTGCAACTGGACCTTCTCTGCACCTAGAGTTTCGTAGGACACCTGAAGGTCATCTTTCTCAGTCTTCAACATTTGATGCTCTAGCTGTAGCCTCTGTAGTTCTGCTAAGTTGTTCTGAGCATCCTTTTCTTTTTTCTCTACTGAGACTTCTAAGGTCATCTTGTTTGCCTGCAAAGTCTAGAGTTCTATCTTCGTAGTCCTCACTTCATTATGCATATCCTCAAATTTCCTCTTTAACTTGTGACCTTCATCCCTCTCTTTCTTCAAAGTTTCCTTTAATTGTGTTGCATTCTTCTTCGATTGTTCAAGGTCTGTCATAAGCCTATTTACATTGTCTTCAATGGCCTGGGTTAATGCCACCCCAGCTCTGGCTGTCAGTCGTGGAACTGCATCTATTCCATACACCAAGGTTTTCTCAGTTATCATCTTTCCTGATTGTCCTCCTATTTCAACCTTCTTTTCGGTACTTTTGACAATCCTTTTATTTTCCTTGTCATAGAAAATGGTGTTGAAATCAAGTATCTCTTCTCCTTCTTTCTGTGTGAAAGGTATCAAATTCATTCCAGAAAATACAACTTGTTCTTGAGTGCTACCAGAGGTTGCAGCAGGCTCCTGGGAATCAAGATTATCTTGTCCCTGTCTCTGATCTGTATGATCATGTTCATCCTGTGTATCTATCGGGTCAGTAATCTACTGATCTTTCTTAGATCCTGCTAATCTCAGACCCTCACTTTCACCTTGTTTTTTCTTTGCTTCTTCTTTTCTCTTTCTCTCCTCCTCTTCCTTCTTTGTTGCTTCCTCTGCAACTCTCTTTCTTTCTTCTTCTTCATTCTTCAACCAGCTTTCTGCCTCTTGTGCTAGCCTTCTAGCATCTTCTTCTCTTTTTCTGGCCTCTTCTTCTTTAGCTGTCTTCTTTGTAATTTTGCCCTTTCCACCCACAATGGTGATTTTTTGTTTAATGCAGTCATATTCTTTGTATTTCTGAAGATTTCTTCATCCTTGTCCCATAAATTTGTGTATTCGAAATGAACATTTGCCTCCTTACAATGCTCTGCAACCTTATTTTGGAAGTCATTCCTGTGGAAGTTCATCTCACCAAAATGGAAGTGCGCCAGCTCCTGCATCAATTCCGGAGTCTGTTTAACCTTTGTAAACTTATAACTCCCCAGCCAGAAAGGTATGGCAGGATATGCTGCCTTCTTATGTTCAAACAAGAAACTTCCTACACCATCAAGATATACCTGCCTAACTGCTTCTTTATGTATCACATAATCAATGGCATATTTAGGGAGTAGAGAAGGTGCCCTAGAGCCACCATACATTCTGATGTACATTCCCTCTTCAGTCGAATAGTAACTCCCATGTTCTTCAATGACTTTGAATGCCTCTTCGGAAATGCAGTTGCATTCTGTCAAGAAAATTAAAGTATACAAAGGCATAATGAAGTGTTCACATATCTCTTTGTAGTGGCTATAGTATTTGTGTGCCCAAAATAAGTTGTATGCAGTGTATACAGGGGTCCTGTCTCTATCCCAATTACACCTCAAAGCTGGAAAGGACTGGGTACATAATATACAATCAACTAAGATAGAGCTCATGTAGAACTCTGACTTCTTCTGTGATACCCCTCCCAAAGCTGAAGATATGCATGCTGAGAGGCTATTGGACACTATGTTTGCCAAATTGAATATGGTTCCTTGGGTGGCCACATAGAAAATAATTGGCATCCATCTAAATTTGAAGCTCTTCCCGTGAGCTCTCCCAAAAATCATGTTCAGCATCAATGCTATAAATCTGTAAGGGGTCCGGAGAGTGGCTGTATCATATTCTCCCGAGGGCCTGGTTCGAAAGTTCTTCCCTGATATCATCATTCTTTTGACAGTTTCAACCAGGTGCAAATTTGTCTCCTTCAACCAGCTTTCAATTAAGTAAATTTGAGCAGGAGGCAAGTGGTATGCCATTGAGACATAAGTAGGGCTATATGCAGCATATCCCTATTTGGCAGTATTCTCCAGGATCATCGTAGTTACATCTGCCCTAGGTAGAATCCAACCAATCACCTCTGAGCACGGGAACAACTTAGGTCTCGTGGCCACTTTCATAAGGGCAGATTTCTCGATGTTTGCATAAATCGTTAGTTCTTCAAATCCTGCATCAGGCACATTCTAATTTGCAATCAGCCTGTACATCTCACCCCATTTATAGTCTGGCTCTACCCCGGTGGTGGCTTTGGTATCTTCATATATATATTCCACCTTGGTGATGATTTCCACCTCTGGTTCTGCCTCTGCAACAGGAGCCTTCTTCTTTTGTCTTTTAAACATATCTCCTTTGCAATAGTTACCCTGTCATAAACCAAGCATGTTCTTAGACCATTGGAGCTTTTAGTTAGTGTTTTAAGAATGAAGAAAAACTATATCAAACTTTTTACCTCTTCCATATGCATTTTCACAAATAGACTATTAATGGATAAAAGAAAATGACAAGCCAAAAGGAACTTCTGCAAGCTGGGTCTAAGAATCCTCTAAGTCCGTCTGCAACTAAAACATAACCTTGATAGACAATGCATCATTTAAACCGAACTGCATTCTAACTCCTTGCATAACATGAACCACCCAATCAATAAGTCTAATCATCGAATGCAAGGCCCTATCCAATGATTGAAAACGCAAAAATCCCCAACTTGTCCAAAAATCAAAAAAAACTTTCCGACGTTCCAAAAAAAAAAAGTTAAACGCATACGATGAAATGAAAACTGCAAACTCCCCCCCCCGGATGGCCATAAGCAACCCCAAAAAAGTCGGTGCAGACAGCGTAATGCTTGTCTGCACCAACTACCTAATCCTTCAGAAAAGTATGAAAAAACCATAATGGCTCAAACTCAGGCTCACAAAACCCCTACTGTCAAGAAAACGTCAAACATCCTACCGCGAGGTTAAAAATTCTTTCTAACGGACAATCGTCCCAAACTACAGGAAAACCTAACCAGGGTAGACTGTGGGTTCTCAAACAACCAATGAAAATCAAAAAGAAAGGGACCGGGTTGGCCTACCTGGCAAAATGCAGTGCAGTTAGCGGGACGACCCAAGAACCTCCACGATAGCAAGCCAATCAAACGGAAATCGGACAGCTGGGCACGGTGGTACAGTTCAATTTGACAAGGACGGAGCAGACACGGTTTTTCCCTCAAGGATAAGAATAAAATAATACCACCACTATATATAACCCATGGTAAAATATAACGGCGGGAAAAAACCTTCACCGGCGGGAAAACTACTAAGCATTAGGCGAAAAAACTCTTCATCTGCGAACAGAACAACTATATGTCGGACGATTAGTTTACTGAGCAGCCGCAACGGCGGAAGACATACTGACTACAGCTTCCGTGATCAAATAAAACATCGGCGATCGAAAGCTCTAAGGTGTATGCGTCGACGGATTCCACATCTGTCGGCAAGCGGGACCTCTAAACATCGGGCCTATAGATCACTATGCAGCCGCAACGACGGAAGTAGACAGGCAACGAGTTCCGTGATAACCAAAAAATCATCGACGATCGGAACCACTAAGTGCTAAAGGTCGGAAAGATAGTGTGATCGACCGCCACAACGGTGGATAACAAACTGACTGCAGAACCTGCAGATCACAAAACCGTCAACAATCGAAGGCTTTGAGGACTATGTATCGGCGACTAAAAACTCAATGTTGCCGCCGTGTCAACAACGCAACGGACTAACCCTCCGATCAATAGTCAAACATCGTTTCAATAGCGAAAGAAAACAAAATCAATGAAAAGCAAAAGGTTTAAGCATTAAAACCACGGAATCAGCAAGGATAAGAACTCTCTGTCGAGACGTTTGCTATCTGCCCTCCGAAACAGCAGCTACGTAGAGAACTACTGCCCCGACCGTGATAAAACAGTATCGCCGATAGTCAAAAATAAAGTTTTTAAAAAACATAAAACAAAGGCGATAAAGTGCATCGGCGAAAAACAAAACTGTCCATCGGGACATTCATTGTTTACCTTTCGAAACGGCGGATGCATAGAGAACTAATGCCCCGATCCATGGTTCAACCGTCTTCCGATAGTGATAAAGGAAATCATCAAAACTTTAAGTTCCACAGTCAAAAGCATTAGCTAGACAAAAGGCAATTTTAGATCATTCACTTCTGAAATGAAGGAAAATAGTTGATCTCAATTCAACCTCAAAAATCCAAATTTGTAGCAGAGGAAAAAAACATAGTTCACGAATCCAAACAATCCCAAGCAAGATAAAATTAAAAGGAGGGTCCAAAATTTTTTAGAAATTTGGGAAAAAGGTTGCAGCTGCAACAATTGGCGACTACCTGGTGAACACAGATCTCTAAACAACTCCTTTATTTGAGCAACAGACTGTTTTGACAATAAATACCAACATGTTGAATTCTTTTAGATGTCTGGAATTCCCAAATGACAAATGTATGTACTTTAATCATTGATGATAGTCCAATTTAGGGATAATGGGAACCAAGATTTAAAAGTCTAGATAACTCTTTTGAGGCCAAGAACATGAATTTCATTTTTTACCTCTGTCTTCGGGTAGCTCCCAGCTAGGACACCACAGGAACGTAACATATGGTAAACAGAAATATTCGTTTGTTCCTCATTCCCGTGCCATTTTGCACTTTTGTGCTTTTGGGACCTTTTTGTCCTTTCTGAGTCCTCCCGCATGCCTTCTTTCTGCATTTTATTCATGCTCCTCTATCCATAGTGTCCTTTTGTGTGAGAGATGTATTTAATTTTCAACTCACGGACGAAGAAGAACTTTGGCAATCTTGTACTAATATGGTTCAATACTTTGTTTTGATGCATAATGCTTTCTTAGGAGTTTTTTTTACTCTTATTTGCCTTTTGACTTTCAATTCTTGGCATGGGATCTTTTAAATATAATATACTGTTTTACCCTGCTTCTTTTCCATGGGTCTTTGCTGTCACCCCCTCAAACATTTCCAATGTGAGATGGATGGAGCCTCGAAATAGTATTCCAGACCTTTTGACCTTGAGTTATTTTACAAAGATTAAGTAGGACTTCAATGTGTTCATAGCCATTTAGGAAAACTACTAAACTAGAAGAAGTTCTTTCAAATAAATCAATAGTGCACAGTCTCATAATCAAGATTTTTAGTTTATCTAGAATTCTGATGAACTCCATGCACCCAAAAGTTGTGCTTTTTTATTGAAATCAATCAATATCTACCTAAAAACAAACAAAATAAAATGAATCCAAAGCAATACAAAGAAATCAGTTTATTTATGTACAAGAAAACCAAGAAATAAAAAAATCAGGAAAAATAAGGTTTGAGAACTAAACCATTTACTGGTAAGTTCTCTTCCCACCCCTGTAGATCTTGTAACTTGTAAGTTGAGGAGCCAAGCTTGGCTGCAATCAGAAAAGGGCCTACCCATAACTGTTGAAACTTAGTGTGCTTCCCCTTTTCATCATGCGGATGATCCCACTTAAGAACCAGATCTCCCACTTCAAATTCCTTGTTTCCAGCTTTATGCTTATCAAACCACCGTTTCACTACTTCGTGTTGATGCTTAAATCGTTCTCGGGCTTTGGACCTAGAGTCTTCCGCCTTCACAAGATTATAGATTCTATTCTGTAGGATTTCATTATTGGTACCTCTAGACTCCTGAGCTAATCTGGAAGAAGGTAACATAATGTTGGGAGGAAGAATAGCTTATTTTCCGTAGACAAGGGTGTATGGTGACACACCTAAGGAATTCTTGCGTGTGACTCTATCAGCCCAAAGAGCATTAGGTAGTGCTGAGTGCCAACTTCTATGGTTTTCTATCACGGTTTTCTTTAGGATCCTAATCAGATTCTTATTTGTAGATTCTGCCAAACCATTTCCTTGTGGGTAATAGTTTGCTGAATAATGCAACTTAATTCCTCTTTCATTCGCAAATGCAGTTAATCTAATAGAAGAAAAATAAGTAGCATCATCAAAAACCAAGGAAATTGGAACCCCAAACCTGGCCATAATGTGGTCTTGTAAGAAATCCATAACCGCATCTTCATTCACTTTGCGTAACGGCGTAACGGAATGGCCTCAACCCATCTGGTGAAGTAATCAGTTGCCGTCAAAATGCATTTGTGCTGCAAGGAAGATTATCAAGCCACGGGATGAAGTTTTGTTGATTGCTTCCCAAACCCACACAATTTTTATTTCAATTCAAAGCATGATTGTCATATGCATGACTACAAAGTATGAATGAACCAAACAAACACAATCCCTAAATGCAATAGCACCAATTCACCAGATGTGGTCTTGTAAGAAATCCATGACCGCATCTTCATTCACTTCGCGTAACAGAATGGCCTCAACCCATCTGGTGAAGTAGTCAGTTGCCGTCAAAATGTATTTGTGCTGCATCTTCATTCACTTTGCGTAACAGATTTGTGTGAATCCTAAGATAAATATATCAATATTCAGAAGATTATCAAGCCACGAGATGAAGTTTTGTTGATTGCTTCCCATACCCACACAATTTTTATTTCAATTCAAAGCATGATTGTCATATGCATGACTGCAAAGTATGAATGAACCAAACAAACACAATCCCTAAATGCAATAGCACCAATTCCACTGGCAGACACCAATGCAAAGATATTATGTGGCATAGCAAAGACAATAAATCTAACACAATATCAAAGGTATTTCCTAAAGATTATCTTCATGAAGAAGAGTCATTCAAATTCAATAGAAATATTTGTGGCACATGAATACAAAACTCAAACCACAAGACTTAAATTATTTTAAAATATCAGTTTCTCCATAAATAAATTTTGACTACATTGATTTTTACCCCCGTGATTTTCCTTTTTTGAAAACAATAAAGGGCTACAATTTTATTAGCAAAAACAAATTTCTAGACAGGTACATGAGTTGCTTACTCCAATTGTCAAGGTGAATTCAAACCTACTTCATTAAGAAGAGATTGCAAATTGCAATATGTTTTTCTTAGGTGGATTCTTGCTTCATTCAGACGAGATGGCAAGGTCATTGCTTAGGTGGATGTAGATAATTGTGCCTTCAAAATAAGAAATATGGTGGTCCAATGGAGTATCAACATAGGTCCTAGAATTTGGAGAGGTGTGCCGCCGGAAATAAAAATAGTTCCTTATATAATCTTTGTAACCATCTTTCTAAGTTTTTGAATATTTGATGTAAAGGGATAAAGAATCGTTAGCTTAGTTGATGAAGTAGTTAGGTTGATTAGGTAGCACAACTACCTATATAACCTGAGTAGGCCTAATGGTTAAGAAGTAGAACATGTGCTTTTTCCTTAGAGGTCACATGTTTAGTTCCAAAGGTGGGTAGGGTATGTACATGTGAGCAAGTTGTTGTTAGCGGATAATTGTGTGGGGCTGACAAGGTAACAACAAATCTCACTCTCGCTTTCGGGCTAGAGAGTGGGAGAGTAATGTATTTCTCGGGTGGTCCTTAATGCCTAAAAAAATTCCTCGGAAATATAGGTAGCAGAATTACCTAATTAATGAAATAAAAGGGAATTTCCCTCATTGTATCGATTGACTCCATTTGATAATACAGTTCATATTTTACATCTTTTGTGCATTGCATATTCAATGTTAAATATTATTACCCAGTAGTTTTGCTGTAATTGATTGTAAGTTGGTTTCACAAGCCACAATGAGGGCAACATGAAGCAAAGCACAAGAAGAAACGAAACCTCCCATGGTGGCATCACGGTTAGTGAAGCATCAAAGCAGAGGACATAAAAGAGAAGTCACTTGCAGCACACAATTCAAAGAAAGTGAAGCCATGACAAAAGCTGCAGGATTAGGAAAATAGAGGCCGCTGTTATGCTCCTGTGGAAATCAATTCTGACTGATGTCGTCATTTGTAGTTATAGAAAAGTATGTCTCTAAGGAGAGAGTTTGAAGTCAATCACACTCCCAAATGTAAATTTGGAACACATTCCAAGGGATAGTAACCTCATATAGTTTATCAATGGTACATGTTACTTAAAAGTCATATAGAAGCATAGGTCGACCCATATTCAATTTTATTATTGTTTCATCAGTACAGCTACAAATGCTGGTAAGTCAGATGTGTTATCAACCAACTCATACGATAATAAGACCCAAAAGTTGCAGGTGTTAACTGGACTTCCGCAAGAGTTGGATGTTGAGTTTGGAACTTGGGAATACATCTTGAGGGGGATTGAATGTGTACGTGCAAAGACTAAAATGTAACTCAACATGTAGTGTGATACCAGATATAAAGATAAGATTATTGCAGCATGGATACTCAAAAACTTTAACTAGAAACTTCTAGTGTCTTTGTTTTAGATCACTTAATGATATGATACATATTCAATACTTTAAAGGAGAATGTTACAAACTTACAAGAAATGCAATACACTAAATTTGGTTATTATGTAAAAATCTGTCATAATTTGTGAGAGGGTTTAAATGGAATATTTCTTGTATTATATTTCAAGCAGAGGTGTAAAAGAAATATGAAAGGATTTATGCTGCTTGTGGTAGATGATGGACTGGTGAGACAGAGATGCCCCTCATGGACAGATTTTATTCGTTCAACCTGTTGCAGGGAGTATTGGTTCAATAAATAAATAAAATCCCGATTATCATCCAAAATCTGTGACCATCCTTATATTCGAATTGCTTCTTTTGTTGTTTTTATCTTGCCTTTGTTTTATTAAACACTGAGGAGCCCTTTAGAGGTAAGAGAGATTGGCGTGGGCAAAGACTTCATTCCCCTTCTTATTTCTTAACTTCTATGGCTTCTTCTTTTTCAACGGCTGGAGTTACCTCAACTCCAAGGCCTGCTCCAGCTAAAACATGATGGCTTTTCTTCTTTGACGTAAATCACAAAATTTAGCAAGTGTGAGAGGAGGTTGATCTCTTTAATGAAAATGATATGAATGTTGCAATATTTAGCAAGGATCCCATACAATGGTCAAGGCCCAGATTTTGGATATAACTTGGGCATGAAATTTATGGTTATAAGTAGATTGAGGACCCTTTCCAAATTTGTAGTGAAGCAATTGGAGCTTGATAGAAACAAAACAAGGAGAATGAAGCAAAGGGAATGAAAATCAAGCATTCCCTTGTAAAACACATCAAGAGCTAATAGCCAAAGCAAGGAGGTGGAATTAGGTGACACCCTAGAAAGAATGCAGAGAAGAAGAAGTAGATGCTCTCAAGCAGCATGATGTTTATATACATGTGGAATTACATTAATGTAGTTCATTCTATTAAAGATAGTGCAGCTGCGGGACCCATTCTCAGGGAGGATGGCACCCTAGTCAGTTAACTAGGGCCCCTGGTCAATGAAGCAGGCAAAATAAGTCCCTAGAAGGTACCCTAGGGCCCCAAACAGTCTCCTGGGGTTCTTGGTCTAGGACCAAGTGGTTCCTGCAAGTACATACCTGGTCAATTAAGGCCAGTTGACCAAGATGATGATGTGTGATATCCTCTTCTCCGAAACGATTATTGCTAGGTTGTTTCTCAAGGGACTGGCCACCACTTGATTATGTCACTAGCACTTGACCATTAGGAGCAGTGTAGAGGACCAGAGGATCACTTCATCCAGTTTGGACCTTCCTTATACAGTGATGATAAAACTCATAGTTATTGGATGGAACACATGTGGACAATATACCTTGAGAGAAAAATATTAAAGCCCTTGGTCTTGTTTCCCCACCTTGATGGTACACCTTGGTCCTGTGGGTAAAAGGGTTGTTTCCCCACCTTGATGGTACACCTTGGCCTTGGGGGTGAAAGGGTTGTCTTCCCACCTTGATGTGACCTCTCTTGTTGACTTATGGTCTTATGTTTCCCTATTGGTCCTAGCGCCCATCTTGGTTGCGGTACCTTGTCCCTTTTGCTATGTTGACTTAACTTTATTGTTTTTATTGTTTTTATTTTTTGTATGACCACTTGACCATTGGTACCCTACTAAGTCAACTTAAATTTATTTTTATGTTATAATTGGTAAATCTCCTAAAAGCTAGGGTAGTTATGTGACCCTTCTAGAAGGAATGTCAAGATTATAAATTAAGTCCTAAGCTTCATTTTTTAAGTGTGTCTTGACAAGAGAAAAAGAGATCTGATCCATTGGCTGCTGTAGGGTACGCTGCTGCTCCATTGTCTTGGCATCAAGGGTTTTATGCTGCTGTTTTAGACTGCTATCCTCTTATCTTATCTGCTGCTGCTGGTTTGTAGCTGTCATCTTCTCTTTTCAGCCATCTAAGGCTGCCGCCCTCCTGTCTGGACTACCTACTGCTGAACCGTGAATTTATTGTGGGCTGCCTTGAGCTGGGCGTGAACTGTTTGGGTGTTTTAGAGTGGGCCGTGTCCATTATTGGCTGCCCAGACTTGGGCTGTGACCATTGTTGGCTGCCCAGACTTAGATTGTGAGCCTGCTACTGTTCATTAGAGAGGGCTGTGACCCTTTTGTGGCTGCTTAGTCTTGGTCTGCAACTTGTTTCGGCTGCCCTAGGCTGGGCATGATCCCTTTAAGGGCTGCTAAGCTCAGCCATGACCTCCTGTTGACTGTTAGACTTGGGCCATGACCTGTTTGGGTGCCTTATGCTGGGACATGACATGTTTGGATGCATCAAACTTGGACCATGACCTATTGGGTGCCTCAGAATTAGTCTGTGACCCTGTTTGAGTGGGTTAAGACCTCTGGTTGCTAACTAAGGTGTTTGGGCTGTCATCATTTCTAATCTGCTGTTATTATTTGGGTTTTCCATCCTTGTTGACTGGGTTACCTTGACTGCTACTGTACTTGACTAAACCCACTGTACTCTATTCTCTCTCTCAGGTTGTCCTATGTTCCTTTGGTGATTTGTCTTCAAAGAGACAAAGTCTGATCTAAAAAGAATATCCGAGTATAAGGAAGGTCTAAACCCACTTTTCTTTCTTTTCTTTACTGTTTATTAGTTTTGTTTATTAACTTGTCGTTTATAGTACTGTTGTTACTGTTTATGTTCTATTTCCCATACCTTGCAATTGATAAATCATAAATCCTATCTCAAGGACCAACTTTAACACAGTGATCACTGAGTAGTGTTAAAGTTGAAAGAGATTAAAATTATGTTTTAATTGTATTACAGCTGTACTGTTCTGTATCTAGCATTGATTTAGATTTTATTTTATGCATTAAAGGACAAACTTTTAAATTTTCTATCTCAAACCCTAACCTAACACAAATTTCAACACTTCACCATACTGACGTATAATGGTTAGGGCCATAAATGAGAGGCCTCAACAATAAAGGATTCTAGATTATGAAAAGTTAGAAGAACCTTGCTTTTAAAGAAGACGACTTTAGTAGGAACATGTTTGGCTCTGATTCAATCCTCTCAAAGTAGTCAAGGGTTTCTAGTATTTCTATAACAGACACCAAAAACATAGTCCAGAAATCATCATTATTGCCACTTAATCAAATGGTGCCATGTTTCTTAAAGGGGTAGATCGTTACAGGGAACCAAAAGACACCACTTTCATTGCCCAAAATATGACTGAAACAATTGAGTGCCAGGCCATTAAATGTAGTCCAAATGATCCCTAAGAAGGTACCCATTTACAAAAAAGGATTGATTGTTGAGAGCACACACAACCATATTTGTGTTGTACATGAATAATTCATCGCATAAAGTTTAAACCTAATTTTGGGAGAGCTATAAAAAGAGCTTTCAGGAATAAAAGAGTTCAATGGCGAGACTAAAGAGATTTTGAAGTCTATGACAATTTAGTCATTTATTCAAGTAATTATATGACAATTCTTCAAGTTGACACTGTTGAAAGATGTAGAGATGCTATGTGCCTGAAACTTTTTCGCGTTGAAGCGGCTCTTACAAGTCAAACTTTTGTTGTGTACAATTGTTGGAGGAGGCAATATGCTTCCAGAAAGTGTGCATTGCTACATAAAGTTACTATTCATGAGGATTGTTGGATTGGACTTGAAATCATACTTATGCTTACCAGACTAATTAACTCCATTTGTAAACCTGGCACTAACATACCTTGTTTGGCGGTAATTGCATTAAGCATGGTCATCATGATAGGAAGCATTGCTGACATCAATATTCCAAGGATTGTGTTATACAAGCAATTGTAAGTCAAGTGAAAGCCATTTTTGTTAGAAGGTGGAATATGTTGAAAATAAACTTGCATATCAAATGCATATTCTAACAAAAAAGTGGTATAATGAAAAGTATATCTGTGAAAGCAACGAATGAAGGAAGGCACCACACAAGGACAATGAGATCATAGTGGAAGTCGGGACGACCATTAGTAAAATATCCCAAACTTTGTTAAGGTTGCAATATTCCATACACAATGAATTTTTTCAACATAACATAACAAGGGTAGATGATAATAGGGTGTTGCAACATGTACAACAATTGACTATGGATGGTGTAAGTACTGAAGAGCTGCAGGCACTTGCCCTCAGTCTTTTCTTCAACAATAGAAAAGGAAATGGAACTTTGATGGATTTATTCATTTTGTCGAACATAACAAGGTGGGTTTGCTAAACAGCAAAAGGTCTCCTATTTGTACTTTCTAGCTTTGGCCTAGTCCCATATAAGAAAGACATTTATTCATCAAGGTCTACAAAAGAATGGGATGTAAAACTCAAAGATCCCAACTTAAATTATGTTTTCCATGCTCTACATCTAGCAGAATCTTCCTCTTCTAGATGTGCAAATTTGCAAAAAGGTCCTCCTTACTAGCCCACCAATGGACTGCTGTGCACATGAGTCTGATATGAGAAGTTCAATGATGAGCTTCAGGCTTATTCAACTGCCACACTTATTATCTTCTATATAAGCTACCAATCTATTTTTGTTATTTTGTGTGTGTATGAAATTTGAATGTATATGTAAGTATATTGAATGATTTTACTTTTTAAGTAATTGGGAGAGGACCTAACTAGAATGAATTACAATTTTGAAGATGTGTATGTGGATTTTTTTCTTTGAAATGAAGGAATTGCTACACTCAATCAATAAGAACAAGTTCACTGTCATAAAACCTCCACAAATTCAACTACAATTGGTCTATATATAGTGACAGGCTCACAGTGACTCTTGCCTTCCTTTCACAATGCACACAAAAGGATTATTCTTGTCGTTGTTATACAACGGAAAAGAATAACCTGGATAGCTAAGATCAAGCTATAGTGCTTGAAGAAATTCGTGATAACATTACCTTCACACACAAACACAAACCTAGGTATACATATCTACAAGAGGATACCCATAGAACACACACAAACACAAACCTAGGTATACATATCTACAAGAGGATACCTATAGAACACACACACACTTTCCATTTTCCTGTTTCCTAAAATATTGGGGAGGCTCATTTCCAAAGCCGTTCTGTTTTGAAAACGTTTGTTGATTCCCTTTCTCAAATGACCTAACTGTAATATTTGGTCAGAATATGGACATCAAATATTTCTTTAGCTAAGATGTTTTCCAGAATCCAGCCTGAGGCAACTCAGGATGTTCGACAGCTATTAGTAAGTTTCACATTCAGAACTTAACAGTTTTATACAGTGAACAGTGTTGATGTAGAGGGGAAAAAAAGTGTATTACAGTTCCAAGAAAAAGATCTTTCCCTGCAAATGTCTGTGTAGGAACACATTGGTGTTGTTTTGATATTATATGATCCAAAGTTGTAATACTTAGTACACATCACATGAAAATTAGATTTTTACTTGTCCATTCAGACAAAATAGGCACTATTTCCGGATAAAAGGATAAGAATCACAATCACCGGGGCACTAGGCAGAAACCCACCTCGAAGTATGATGTGCATATGCTCTTGTACAAAATAGAGCAAATGAATAACATATAAAGCAAGGACTTAAAGCATATCTTACTTGTTTATTTCACATTCAAATTGTCCATTGCCAGCAAGATTTTGCAGATAGATGCACAGGCTTTGCAAATAGATGAAGAGGTGGCATCTAGTTTTACCTCAATGCTGCCACAGCATCAGACACCTGCACATATCCATTCCAGTTTTAATGGATTCTCCGCATCTGCCACACTGATCATGGCATTAAATCCCTTCATTCTCTCTATCAACTCTGGTGTTTCTAGAACGAACACAAAATCCCACACTACAACACTTTACTGAAGTCAACACTCGCGTACACAGAATCTGAAGCTTCTGCCATATAAAAAGTTGCAGTCCGCCGAAATTAATCAATTACAGCATAAAAATTCCATCATGAACATGAGTTTAAATCCACAAAATCTCCAAAAATGACGATGTAAAGTTTTGATGGCGTAATAAGTCTGAATCCGCCCAATCAACCAGACCTGTTTGCCGCTAATTTCAAAAAAAAAACTACAGCTCGAGACCCGTTCCCCGGTGTTTCCAAGATAACCTATAGCTCAATAAGGGTTCCAGCACAGACCTTTCATCCTGAAGGGTTACTTATGTAACTCTGACACCTATTGGGAGCACATACATATCCATTTCACAGAAAATTGATCAATAACTTCTGCCAAACCGCGCGATGGTGGGAAACACAGAAATAAGGTGAATTAAAAGACGTTGCGCAATTTGCCCGCCTGAAGAATTAATTGATCAGTTATTCCAAACCCTTTTACAGCGCATCTCTGAGTGTTTGCAAGGTATTAGAACCAACCCAAATACTCATTCAAAGATGTATATCCGTGTTTGACTCCATCTCCCTTCTTAATAGCGTTGACTTTCGTTCAATGCTATGAATTTGTGCTTATAGAAGTCAAATTTTCGGAATTAAGGTGTGAAGAGGGTTATGCGAGATCAATCTCGTGGAGAAACTAAACTTAAAAAAACTTGTTCTCAACCGACATTCTTTCACAATTAGATATAGTTGATCAAACCCTCGCATTTCTGTTATTCTGAATACGAGTTCATTGTTTTGGTTTTTTGTTTTGGTTTTTTGTTTTCAAATTAGTACCAAACGCAAACTGGAGATTTAATTGCCCAAATCAAAAGCCTTTAATGCTCGGCTTTAGCATCCCATTTTCTGCAGAAAAAAAATTAAAACAGAAGAGAATTGGCTATGAAATGGGTAAAATAAACGTACCGCGTTCGATTCTGCGCCGAATTGTGCCGATAATGGATGCATTCGAAAGTTCTCGATCTGCCCCGGGAGACTGGGAGACTCGGAGCTTTATACGTCGTTCAGGGAGTCGAAAACGCGAGTTTTTTTGCATAATTTGTTGGCTTGAACCCACAAAGACTATCAAACCTTCGCTGGAAGAGTCGTCAACAGAGGGCAAAAACGGGCCATCACTCAAAAAATTGGAAAATTTCCATCGTAACCTTAACCCAGTTTAATTTGATTTTCATGTCCGAATAAAAAAGTTGATTAAAATAAAAAATGAAAGGAGAAGTTAAGGGTGGGGACGGGGAGGTGCCAAATAATTTGATCTTTTTGCCAAGGTTTTATCGGGAATTACGCAATTTCAAGGACTAAGGACGCTTCCTCTTTAATCACATATATTATATTTTTTAATATAATTTAAATTTAAAGGATTAGTTGAGTTGTTGCAATTGACTACTTCTCTCGTAATTGGCGTGTTTTTGGTTCAAATATTTTTGAATAGGATGTGTTATTTTAGATTAATGGGTTTAATTTGGATGTCAATCTAAGAAAATGAAAATAAGAAAGCATGAAAAGCAATTAAGTTTTTTTTTTAAACGTAAAGTATATATTTTTTAAATATAGCTAGATATAAAATTTTGATTTTGATGTGGATTGTCATCATTTTTTTATTATTTAAGATTTATTTGAATTGGACTTAAGTGGTTTTTATAAATTGTTATGATGTTTTTTTACAAATCTTAAAATAATAATAATAATAATTTATTTTTAAGGTCACAGCCACTAAATTAGTGCATGAGACCCATTGTTTGTGGGATAAGGGACCCCTTCCGCCCAACGATTTGACTACTAAAGTCTACGAAGGTGTACAACCTTAGTGGGCCTAATGGTTAAGAGCATGTGTTTCCTCCTAGGAGGTTAGTGCATGAGACCCATTGTTCGTGGGGCAAGGGATCCCTTCCACCCAACGATTTGACTACTAAAGTCTACGAAAGTGTACAGCCTTAGTGGGCCTAATGGTTAAGAGCATGTGTTTCCTCCTAGGAGGTCACAAGTTCAAATCCAAAGGGGGGTTAGGCTATTTACACCTCTGTAGACTTTAGTTGTTAAATCACTATGCAGAGGGGGGTCCCTTGTCCCACAAACAAAAGGGTCTCATACACCAATTGGTGTCTCGCTTGGCGGTGACCTTAAAAATATATTATTATTATTATTATATACCATATAAAAAGGTCTTAGAAAAATGATCATTGTTTTGGGATAGCGCTAGCATCTTTCTAAGCCATAGTTCTCACATTTAAAACAATAACATGTAATACATGGATTTTAGGATTTCAAACAATAACATGTAATACTCTAGGGAAATGTATTTAGTTTAACACTAGCCAAGTTGAAAATGGCATCAGTGCATGTGCTTGAGTCTAAAGAGAGATCGATGTGAGCCACGTTTTTTTGGACAAGATAGTAATAGAATGGGACAATTTACAACTAGCATAGATCCATCTTAAAAGGGGATCTACCAGGCACTAAGAGGGATCAAATCTCTGGAGTTGCAAACCCCATTTTAGAGTGGAAATGTTGAGGAAGTGTGTAATGCAATGTTTATGATTTTAATTTGATTTGTGTAGTTTTATATATATTCAATTCTAAATATTTGAAATTTAATTTGAGTTGAAATGTTACTCTTTAATAATATTTTATCTTTTTTATGAAGGACACGTGTCAGCGCTAGGATGAGCACGAAAGGAGTTACACATCTCCGCTTGGTTGTAGAATGCGTCTCTTTGGCAAAAGAACTCGGTTATGAAAACATTTCTTTTTAGGTGCAAAATTTGTCTCAAGATGGGGCATCTAAAGGATCCACGCCCAAATGCTAAGGTCTCCCCGAGGGGAAAAAACCTAGGAAAATAACAAACTTGAAAATTGTGATCATTGTTAGATGCTTTCCCTGTGGAGCAACTCCAAAAAAAAATGGTGTACGATCACAACCAAACTCAACGACAAAGGGCTCAACTCCCCATTTGCATGTTATTCAAATTGAACACCCTTTGTAGTGTTCACAAGACAACGTGAATCGAAAAAATCAAATCTAAAATAGGAAATAGTCCCTTCTTATACATCAAAAGAAATAAGATAATTAATTTTATTGAAGCCGGGAGTCAACGTTTAGAATCATTTGTTTGTAAAAGTGAAAAATGTATTTCAAAAGAGCAAATTGAAACATAAACCTAATTAATCATATATTATAATCAATTATTTTGACTCATTAATCAATTATTTTGATTCATTAAAAAACTTATATTATACCAACATCCTGTAAAAGAGTTATTTTATTTTTCTCTAAAATAAATAATATTATTTTATTTTTCTTTTAAATAAACAATGCAAATTTTTAAAAAAATTATATATTAAAATTTTTAAAATATTTCATTACATAAATGTAAATCTCTTGTTAAACTTATGATGACATAAAACTTTAAATTTAAAAGCTTTTCAAATAAATATAAAGGAAACCCAATACAAATCTTTACAGTCTTTAATAATCCACTTATCATAAGAGTATTAAAAAAACAAACACAAAAGTTAATCTTCACAAAACAATGTTTATTAAAAAATATCTATTCACCGAAAAAAACATTAAAAACCGCACAACAATTTTATTTTTTATTTTTCCAACTCATGTCTATTTACATAGATGAATGATTCTGATTGATGCAATGCATGATCCATCCTTTTGACTATTTTGGGAGCGTTTTTGGGGCCATGCTTTTGACTCTTATGGTAGCAGTACAATAGCCCGTAAGGATCATTTCTTTCTTGGCACTACTCCATACATGTGTCTTGATTTTGACTCACAACAACATAAAGTTGGGCCACTTCTTATGCTTCCATCGAATGGGACAATCTACTCCATTCAACTAACCAACAAAAATTAGTTTTGTTATGATTTCTTCCATTTTTCATACATAATGAGATCGAGGTTGATGTTCAGACATTGACATTTGCTTTTAAGCGAATTAATATTTAATTATTAAATTATTAGGTATTTGTGTATATTTTTTTTATAAACATATATTATAATTGAATCAATAAATAATTAACTTGTTTAACTTGTTAAGAGTTTAGTTTAATTATTAGTAGAGAAATTAGCATTTTGATTATAGATAAAGTTTTTAAAAGATTGTCACTTTTCATTAGTTCATTCGGTTAAGGTGTGGGTTTTGTCAGCAAGGTGACCTGGGTTCAATTCCCCTAGGGGTAGCCTAGTTGGGAGGAGACACCCCAAAATCCAGCTAAGTTATTGGTTAATGTGATCCAAGTCGGATGCAATCCTCGAATAATTTTGACGCTAGGTCATGGTTTCTCAAACCAAAAGTCACTCCCGCCAAACAAGAAAATTTTGAGCAAAATAAATAATTAAAGATTTAATGTAATTGCAATGTAAACGGGATAAAAAGTTGAATTTCCTTAACAATATGTTTACATATTTTTAAGCCACTTGTACTCCTGCCTATACTTGTGAACATGAGTGTGGTTGGTACCATATACAATTCTTTGGCAATTTTTCAAAGTAAATATCCCTAGCCATTTGCTTCTTAAGTAAAAGATTTCAATTTGAACATTATAGACTTGCTACACTTAATTGAGGGTTCTTTCGAAACTTCACTAAAACGCCACACCCCAGCAAACAAATACACTAAGTCTTGCAAAGCCTTACCATAATGTGATGGGTTTTCCATCTTCATGTTCATTGACATGGGCGTGCTCACTCATTGAAAGTGGGGTACCCAATCATGCTCTCACTGAAGTTTGATTCTCTAAATGACATCTTTGCTCCTTGTGGACTTTTAACAATATCATTATTAGTCTGTGCCTTCAAGCTAGCAGAGACTATAGTATTCGACTTGACGTTTTTGCAATTAAAGGGCACACAACTTGAAACCTTTAAGCCTAATTTCTCATTGTCCATCGTTACACTGAACAAATCACAATAGGAATGATATTTTTCCATCAATGAACAAATTGGACCTCTTATTTGGCTTCATCCCGAGACAAAATCAAGGCATGCTCATTGTGTTGCTATGTTTGTTAAAGTTTGAATTTCTCGATGACATATTTTGTTCTTATAAATCATTTATGGATATACTTGTGATTGTAATGGTAGATAAGATTATATACCGTCTTTAAGCCACTTGAACAAAATAAATACCATATTTATAACTTAAATTTATTATATTAATTATAATACAGTTGAGAGTGCTTCTTATGGATCATTTATGAATATGCTTGTAATTGTGATTGTATATAAGTTATATATAATTTGTAATCAATGTTAACAAAATAAAAATATTTCTAATTTAAATTTATTATATAATGAAGTGGGGTTAACGATTAGGAATATGTGTTTTATCCGAAGAAGTCATAAGTTCAAATATGGAGGGTGAGAGAGTCTGTACACCTCTATAAACTATTTCACCATGGGGAATATCGCGATATCACATGGGCTATGCCCGGGTTCAAAGTCGGCGACTACCACTATAACCCCAAGAGTATACCCGGCATCTTGCAAGTTGGATATACCAACTATATTATGACTTCGAAAGGGTCGATACGTCCAAAGACTACAGATATAAACCAAATCTCAAACTCAAATTGGGGCGCCTACCCCTATAGCCTTATCACAACAAGCCAATGTCTCATTGGGGCAGTTGAACCTTGCTGGGGAGGGTGAAAATTATTTTATCCCAGCAATAGGCACCCAAATCCTTGATTACACCTCTGTAAACTTTAACAATCAAATCGCTACGCGAAAAGGGTCCCTTACCCCACAAACAAGGGAAACTCATACACCAATTTGGTATCTTCCTTGATTGTCACCTTAAAATTAGATTATTGTTGTTGTTGTTATTGCGATTAAAAAAACATAAACTTACAGCCTTAAAACAAAAATTAAAAATTAAATAAATATATATTTTTAAAGATTAATATATAAGTAATAAGTTATGAGTAATTCATCATTACGAATATAGTTATGATTGGTTATATATAAAATTATATAATTTTTAATTAATCTAACAAAATAATACCATATTTACCCTTCAAATTTATTATAATATAATTGAGATTGAAAAAACCTTGCCCCACATACAAATACATATACTTAAAAATTAATATATAATTAATAAGTTATAAGAAGTAGATCATTACTCATGAATATATTATAGATGACATAATCAATCTCCGTTGTATGATTTCCCTGCTCCTATGGGTTGTCCCACCATGGGGGAAACACAAATTATAATATTGAAAAAAGAGGAACGACTTTAATGTCCATCTTACATCGTCCAACTCCAACTCAACATGGCATGATTCATTATGGACATTCATTATTCCTTAGTTGTTATTGTTTGTACTTTTAATAAATTTGCGTACATATCAAAGTGAAAACAAATTGGGAATTGAGAGTTTTCTATTTTTGGTTTTTTTAAATGTGTTTTTATTTGAAAGTTGTAAGTCTTAACAAGGTTGTATGGTAGGTGATAGTTGTCGAAGTAAGTTAGATTGTAAGTCGGTTTATTAAATGTGATGTTGTTTGAGTGTGATGTTGATTGAAATGGGATATGTGGATAACTGAAATGTGAGAAGTATTCTACCCTAGATGATATTTAATGGAAATTTATATCAGTACAAATTTGAGAAAAAATTATAGTTGTGTAAATTTAACTAAAAAAGTTGTAGTCATGTCACTCTTCATACAATGGTAAATGTGTATGATGCGCCTTAGTTGGTATTTAATGCCGCACTGTTACCACCTAAGTTGTACTTAGTGGTTTTTTTATCAAGTGAGCCTGGTGAACTGGATAAGGATAACTTGTTCGGACTTCAGAGAACCTTCAGTCTTGCTTCTGGGAAGCTTTGTTGTACTATATCA
>LPNX011113338.1:155160-220661 GCA_001517045.1 Pseudotsuga menziesii
ATTGAAATCAGCCAAATCTGAAGCAGATTCACTGGTTCTGACAAATCCTTGACTAAAGGAGGTGATCAAATTAGATCCCGAGTTGATCTTCAGCATCCTTTATGGGGGATTTTGCCCTCCCTCTCTCCTCAACACGTTTTGGCTCATCTGAATGAGTTTTGGTGGATGCTTTAGTCAACAGGTTGAGGTGTCAGTCAGATCAGCTCTCCGATTGACAATTGCACTCAATGAGACTCAGATCTGGCTCAGTTAGACACAGATCAGGCATTAATGGACTCTTCATCAGCATATTTGATTTATCTCCTTGGGATTTGCACCCCCCTGGGTTGGATCTCCTGGTTTTTGTATATATCCAAGCACAGCAGCCTCTTCAAAGCTAGTTAGAACTGGGATTGAGGTGTTGCTGCTATTGTACTGTTGTTATTCTTCATTTGAAATAAAGAAAAGCTTTGGAGGCTAGACGGTGTTGTGCCATTACATGTGTGGATGATTATTGCCATTATTTTACTGAGGTAACCTGTATATGTGTTCATTTTTTTGCCAATTGCTTGTAGATCCGTTGTTAAGATTGATAATAGGCTTATTATAATCTTGATAGGAAAGGTGCTTTTCAATATGTTTATTGACCATCTCTTTCCTTTGATGCATGTTTAGAGATCTAGATTCAGCATGTCCTATAAGCTTATATGCATGTTATCTTACATCTCTGTGTATGTACTAATCGGATCTCACAAGTTTCTTGGCAAGTTCTTTGATTTCAGCTGAGTTGTAGGTTCCTACATTGGAGAGGATGTTGATCTAGTTTGCTTCTTCACTCTCTTCAAAAACTACCAAAGGCATAGTCCCTCGACATTCCACCTGAAAGCTCCACTGTGGATCTTCAAGGAAACCAGCATTTCTCTCCTCCTCTTCCTCCCTCAAAATCAACATTTTTACCCGGTTACTTTGTTAATAGCTTTGATTTTGCTTAGATCTATCATCATAAAAGTAATTCCAACATAGATCTATCTTATCAAAGCCCATAGTCTAGATCTTGCAGTCAAAAAGTTTCATAAGCATTCTAGATCTAGCTTTAGGGAAATCGTCCTTTTTGCATGGAAATTTAAAGAAAACTTGTAGCTTGCATGCATTAGATTTCTATTTGCTGTTATAAAATATAAATCCAGCAATCAGTGCATATTTCATTGGCTGCACAAACAACAAGCCAAGATCCCAAGGAAAGCTTGCTGTTAAGGTAGGCTGATCCAAAGGTACTCTTAAAGTGCTTTTGGCCATATGTTATTCTAACATGCTCGCTGGTTTTTAGCAGGTGTAACAGAAAATAAAGGAAGCTGCTGTTCGGAAGTGTCCTCAGGAGCGTTCAAATCCCCCTAGGGGTCTCCCATTTGACTAAGACCTTTGATTTTCGCACCTTGTAATCTCTTGATTTCAATCCATATAAGGATCAAGAGGAATTACATCAGTTCTCTGGTATTGTAACCGTTGTTAATAAAATTATTTTTTTGAATAGGCTCTTTCGAGCCCATTCCCCATCCCCCCTGGGGGGATTTGCGTCGGTGTCCTTTTTGTTGTTTTTTCCTCATTTCTTTTCAAACTAGCATTGATCTAATATGCAGGGTAGTATAATTTATTTTATTATTAATTTCATATTCCATACTTTATATTTCAAATTAATCTTAATACTTACCCCACGACTTCCCGATTGACCCGAAAGGGGAAAGAGATTCGTGGTAGGACTAATTAGAAAACTAGAATTGTGTATATGTTTTATTTTCATCATTTGTTTTTCAGCTATTATAAAATTAACCCATCCTCGATTCCCCGATTGAGATCCACTTGGATCGAAAGAGGTTTCTGGAGGGTTTTCTTTTAAACAAGAACACCCAGTTTAAAACTTACTAAAATTGACAAGACTCCAGTGTGTATGCTCTGCACTTGGCTGCGGTTCGTCCGATCAGTCAAGCTGTATCAAAAGCACTTGAGTGACTAGTATAATTAGGACTCACTCTCCCAAATTAACAAATCAACAGGTGAAAATCCAACACCTAGATTGAACCATCACAGTGGCAAAATACCCAAAGGAAGCGGGAACTTCTGAAAAGTGACCTCGGGGCGCCGATCTCTGTCACACCCTAACGGGTGTGTTATGAACAATAGCCCCAGAGACTCCATTTCAACCCACATATTCCTTGCGGGTAGCCGTGAAGGTTTAGTTTTGGACATACTCCAAGTACTCTAGGGTATATCTGGAGTCCCCCCCTTTGCCTAATTTTAATCAACTCACACTTCAATTTTAACTTAAAACATACCAAGAGGCAATCGCAAAACACTCACTCCAAGCACATGCAAGTACATTGTTTCTATTTTTTGACCCCATTCTAAGGCACTGATTATTTTCTTGTGTCTCAGCATTGTGCTTTCGTGTGTTCATCATTTGTATCGTGCCATCTTTGATCATCTATAGTTAAATTACAAACTCCTAAGTAACTCATTCAGTTTAACATCACAACACTAAGTAATTATCCTTAGTAACTTAATAGGGTCTACCCCCCTTGGCTTCGTTAGGAGTCGAGCCTAAACGGAGGAGTCAAGAACAACGTGACAGCCTTGACTCGAGACTTGCCCCCAAGGACACACCGAGTGGCTTGAAGATTTCTGCCACGTGACCCAGGTGTGTGAAAGGCAACAACACGCACTTGTTCAAAATTCTCTAAAACTTCGCTTTATTTTCGATCCTCGGATTCTTTTTTAATTCACATGTATGCATTAGTGAAGGCCATGTATGAATACTTTTCAAGTCAAAATCCGATCAAAAGTCTGAAGCCCATGTGTGAATACTTTTCAGGTCAAAAGTCGATCAAAAGTCTGAAGGCCAATATTTCTCAAGTCAAAAGTTGATCTATGTAGAATGTCAAAAAAAAATTATAAGTCGGAGACTACTCAGTATTTAGACGTAGGATTAGGCTTCAAAATAGCAGTAATATTTTCATCACAGCTTGATGCTTCATGACACATTGATAAGTGAGATTTAAACTCTTTCAATTTCAAGAATACATTTACTTCAAACATAATGGTAAATAAATATTTTCAATGATAACAAGTAGAAGAAATGCATGCTCAAGCTACAAAATAGGAAAATGAAGCAAGGATTGGAGGACAAGTTTTAAATTGACAACACAAGAAATGAGACATGATGCTTGAGGCAACCAACCCCTATTTGGATATTAACCTTCTCTGATGTGAAAATACATTTAAGAGCTTAAAAGGGAATTTAACCATATTCATCATCAACCATTGTTCCAGCCAGTGACAATTATGACACAAATACTCAAGAAAGGCGACACATTCGAATAACAAGGGAAGGCATGATTCTAAGCAATGGACCCAACACCATTGAGACATTGTTCTATAATAATGTTCTCTTCCTATTTGTGGATGTCGTTGCTGGAACAACAATTTTTTAGTATATCAAATCAAGAGTGTAGGCTTTAAGCTCAGTTTTTTGTACATTTGTTAGAGGTCGTTAAAGAGTTTTTAGTGGACAAAGGATCTTGCATGGAATATCCTAAACGTAAACTATAAGATAGTTATTATATTCTCTAACTTGGAAACTCAGTTAATTTGATGCATATAGAGACTATTTAACAAAATTTTATATATTTCAAAGTCAAAATTAAATGCAACCATACTCTTACTCATGTAATAAATTAATTATCAACTTATTAATAAATTAATTGTTAAGTAGAAAGAATTACAAAATGACTTAGAGGATGCAGCCAAGGATAATTTTAAGTACACCCCCGAAATTTATATGCATAATAAATGGGTGAATATCCCTAATATATAAGAAAAAAAGAAGGTTGTTTTTTTGGTGTTGTATACCAAAGACTAATCTATTGAAATAAAATAGTAATACTGTAAAAAAATACAACTCAATGTAATAGTTCTGCAAGCAGAATGTGGCGGAGAAAGAGTTAGGACCTGTCCCTTATGGGAATTTAGGCCTTTACAAACAAAATGATCCTCCCTGTGGCAGGGAAAACAGATCATGGTAATGACAAAAATAACAGTATGAAAACATAAAAACTGAGAATGACTTTTGTAATAAACAAGGGAGTTTATCTTCAAAAAGGCCCAGGCAAAAGGAAAAAGCACAAGAACCATGAAACCTAGATTAAGGATTGGAGGAAGGCTCCTCCTCTATAGGAACCCTAAAGCCGAAACCAAGCTAAGAGTTTGGTCGACTAGTCGCTAGGGGGACAGGTGGGTTGATGGAAGCTTGACTATCATATTTGTCAGAACTCTTGTCATCACTGTTGGTGTCCTTTGCGCTGCTGAAGGGACTCTGCTTCACCGGGAGCGGCTCGATTTTTATGTACTCGGCTACGATGTTGAAGGCAGCTTTGTCATGCGTTGTAATTGGGATGGTCCTTTGAGGAGGGGGAGGCGGTTGTTCAATATCCATAGGATCAGTGGAAGGATTCAAGGAGGGAGTCGGGGTGTCAATCTGGGAGCCGGTGGGACATAGGAGAAGTCTGGACAAAAGATTTTTGACAACCCAATAATTATGCCTACAGAGAATCGTTCGGTTTGTCGTTGAATGTGAACCTGTAAGCTCATCCTCCCAATCATCTAAGAGTTAGCAGAGGGAATCAGGAATTTCCATGTCATAACCGTCTATGTTAGCTTGAGCCGTGAGATTCATGGCTCGCTCATTAATGTTGCCATGACCACCACATTCTCCTCTAGGCATGGCTCACAATCTATGCGACATAATCAGCTAGACCAAAGGCGCAGAGTGATGAAGCTATTGGGTGTCAACAAAGAGGATGAGTGCAGGAGGCGAAAGGCTATAATGCTTCTCCGTCGCCTCTGATTCTGCAGAATAATCGGCCTTCGCAAGACTAAACATGAGCGAGAAAATGAGGTGAAGAACTATGAGCAGGTTTCCCTTGAAGGGGGAACACGGATCTAGAGACGCCATCAAGATATCCATTACACTACAAGGGGAGGTGAATTACCAGGTGACTGAGGGGAGGTCACTTTCCATAATGAGCTTGGAGAGCTTGTGCCTTTCGAGGTGGAAGACAACCCGCTGCATTTAAGGATGAGGTGAGGGGAAGTCAGGGGAGTGATGTCGGGGGACAGATGTGTGTCCCGATGTTTACTCACATTTGTCTGTGTGTCACATATCCATCCGCATCCAGACGCATGTCATCCTTGAAAGTTTGGATGCAGTTGTGCTTGAGAGAGGAATTAGGAATCTCTTTAAGGGAGAAATGATGGAAAAAAAAAGAGGTCGAAGAGACTCCCCAATTGGCTAGTTTGTCCGCTAAAGAGTTAGCTTCATGTTGAACATGCTAGAAGGCAATGGCTGAAGGTTGGGAAAGGAGGAGAGCTAGTTGTTGCATCTCATAATCCAATCTCTAGCTAGGGGAAACCTTGGTGCAATTAGTACTATTTTACAACTTGATAGCCATGTTTAGGATAAGTTGTGAGGTCCCCTCCACTAAGAGTGGAAAGAGATACATATTGAGGGCGATGCATATTCCCTGGAGTAGACCTGTTAATTCAACTGCATTATTGTTTTCGATACCTAGCATGTCGTATAAGACATGGAGAATCTGACCAGTTGTAGATCTGAATACACCCCCCCATAATCGACTTTTCCAGGATTTCCTTTTGAGGCCCCATCAAAGTTGAGTTTAAAAAAGCCATGGGGCGAGCCTTTCCACTGTTGGAGTAAGGAGGAGTGTTGGGATTGTGTAGTGGGTGAAATGGAAGCCTGAAGAGGGGAAACCAGCCAGTTCTCCATAATGGTTTTATCCATGGGGATAACTTGTAGATCCCGATCTTTCAACTTGTGAAACATAGTAGTTTCCTTGATTTGTTGATGATAAGAGGCCTAAACTCTTTCCACAGGGTTGACTCTGCCTTCAAATATCCTGAGATTTTATTCCTTCCAGATATTCCAAATGATAAAACCTAGGACGAGTTTCCATATCCTATTGAGTAAAGGATTTTGATCAGGGCGGTTGTGCCAATGCTTTATAGTTTATGAAATGTTCCCCCTGCAGCAATATTTGTTCTTGCAAATGGAGCTAATATTGTTCCAGAGTCTACTGGAGAAGGAGCATTGATCCAAAAGATGACCCATAGTTTCCTCTTGTTATTTGCATAAGACGCATTACGAGGGTCCAATGAAGCCTCGCTTGAGAAGATTGTCCCATGTGAGGAAACGCTTATGTAGCACAAGCCAGAGGAAGATAGTCACTTTAGGCCAAGTTTTTTACCCCCAGATTTTGGCCCAGCAAAGCTCTGGTTTCTCATTGGGGCTATAGATGGAAAGTTGGTATGCTTCATTTATGGAGAACATGCCTTTGGGTTTGTATCCCCATCTGAGGATGTCAATGCCATGCCTAGTTCTGATGAGTATTTGTCGTATGCCCTCCCAAAGTGAGTTTGAATAAGGTCGTTGTTGAGTCAGATGCTATCTATCATGGGTCAACCAGTTGCGAAAGTCATGTTGGGTGTCCTAGACCCATAAATTATTGATTTTTTCATGACTGGGGAGAAAAAATGTGCAATGATGGTGATGAAGATTGTGCTAAGATTCCAAGCATGGGAGCTGGTTCCAGGAGTCCGTCTAGAAGTTGGCTAAGGACCCATCATGAATCTCCCAAAATTTGTGTTGTTGGACAAGGTGGCGTTGAGAGCTAGCTATGTTCCATATGAGAGAACCCTTTATGTCCTGTGAATATCTTATAAGACTTTGGGCAGGCATGTTGGAAACATATTTCTTATTCCAGAGTTGGGCCCAGGGGCTACTATTTTTGGTGATCCAGGTCCACCATATTTTGGCGCTTAATATTTCTTTATCTTGAGCCGGATCCCAAAGGCCAAGTCCCCCTTCATTTTTTGTACGACAAACGATTTCCCATTTGACTAAGGATCAATTGTGAGAGGATTTGTCCCCTTGTAAGAGGAAGGTGTGTTGCAGAGCTCTGATGGATTTAAGGACCCATTTAGGGGTTACCAACATAGAGAACATATAGAGGGGCATTGCTTGTAGAACATATTTGATAAGAACAAGTCATTCAACCATATTGAGGGTGTACAAGGTCCACTGAGAGAGCCGAAATTGTAATTTAGCAAGAAAATCCCTCCAAGAAGAGTGTTGGAGTGCATATTCTATGAGTGGAGCTCCAAGATATTTCGAGGGGAGTTTGGAGGCCTTGAAGCCTAAGATTCTTGAGATATTTCATTGGGAGAGTAGGGGGGTGTTGAAGAAAAAGACCTCAAATTTTGTAGGATTAGGGGCCATACCAGAGGCTTTAGAGAAGATGAAAAGGATGTTATGGAGGGTTCTAGATTCCTCGACAGAAGGATGTCCCATGAGTAGATTATCGTCCACAAATTGCTGGTGGGTGAGGGAGATATCATCGTGGAGCGAGAAACCTTTTTGGGTGGCATGAGAGTTGGTATGACTAATATTTCTCCCCAAGCCTTCGGCCATGAGGATAAAAAGGAAGGGAGAGAGAGGATCTCCTTGACGAATACCACGAGAAGGGTTGAAATTTTTAGAGGGGAATCCATTGATGAGGACCAAGAATAAAGTCATGGAAATTAGGTTGAGGATCCAGTGAATCCAGGAGTGATCAAAACCAAAGGCAAGAAGAGTTTGTTTGATGAAGTTCCAATTTAGTTTGTCAAAGGATTTGGAGAGACCAAGCTTAAGTAGCATACTAGGATTTTTGAAGGTTTTAAGGGAGTGGATAACTTTATGAGCCATGATGATGCTGTCGAGGATCTGAAGTCCTTCCACACACCCTGTTTGTTTCGGGGAGATGAGATGAGGGAGCGGATACTTGAGACAGTTGGCAATGACTTTGGTAATTATTTTATAAAGGACATTGCAAAGAGCTATGGGTCTGTACTTTCCTGGAGTGGAGGCTTTATATTATTTGGGAATGAGCATGAGGAAGGTGGCATTGGGAGTTGAAATAATCTTTTGATTGCTTTGAGATTCTTCCACCATTTCCGATATCTCATGTTTGAAAAAATCCCAACAGAAATGAAAGAAATTGATGGTGAAACTGTTTGGTCAAGGGGATTTGTCTTCCTTCATTTGTTTGATAGCTATTTCCACCTCTTGGAGCATAGTAGGTCTCATGAACATAACATTTTGGTCATCCATGACCAAGGATGGAATGTTTGAAGTCACTTGCTGAATAGTTGCTTCTCGATCCTGATCATTTTCTGTGAGTATATCTTCATAGAATGAGACAAGTTCTACTTCGATATCCTGGTAAGTTTCCAATATGATGTCCTCTGTGTTTTTGAGATGGGTGATGCGACTGTGCATGCGGTGTTGAATAGTGGAGCGATGGAAGAAGGAAGTGTTGCGCTCCCCCTCTTGTAACCATTTGATTCTGGATTTCTGCTTCCAGAGTATCTCTTCCTGTTTTGAATGCTCCTCTATCTGGGAATAAAGTTGCTACTCTTGCTTGTTCATCTCGTATGTTCTGCCTCTGGAAATGATCTGTTGTTGCAATTGCTCCATTTCCTTCTTGAGTTGAGCTTTGCAAGTGGAAATATTGCAATTGCTCCATTTCCTGGTAAGTTTCCATTACGATGCCCTATGTGTATTTGAGATGGGTGATGTGATTTTGGCTATATGCATGTAGACATAGATTTAGGCAAGGGAGGTGTACCTTTGTTGTTTAGTTTGATCGGATGTTTTTATAAAATCTCATAGGGAATTGCCAATGTCCTTTAGAGTTTCTTCATCCCAATAGTCCCGAGGAAGTGAGTATATTCGAACCCAGACTAGAGCACATGAGAAATTTTTGGTGTTTGGATTGAAACGTTTGATCCAGTTCCTAAGAAAGAGGCCCACATAGTTGAAGAAGTAAGGTCCTCCTTTAAGTATGTGATTCATGTCCTCTAATACGGAGAAAATAATGGTGAAAAACCCTTTGGAACCTAGTTGCAGGTTGAAATGCACTTTTGGCTTCCATTTGATGGTGATCCAATTGAGAAGAGCTCTTTCCGTAGGCCTGATGCCTATGAACTTCCTAATAAGGGCATAGGTCTTCATGTAGTCGATTTTAGCGTTAATTCTGGAAGGAGGGAGATTGATCCTGGGTTTTTTTAGAAGACATGAATATGCATGTATGGGTTTTAAGTTTGTCTATTTTCGTGGTCAGAGGTAGTCGTTCATCATTATGCCAAGAGTTGTCAGGTTGCAAGGTGTCAGAGGGCAGGGAGCTGCGAGAGGGCAGAGAACTGTCCTGATGTTGCAAGGGGTAGGGAGGATCCAAGGGGGACCAATAGGGACTAATTGTCCCTCCCATATAGATGACCATGAGTGTGTAAAAGAGAAGGAAGAAGAAACAAAGGACAGAGCTGAGGAAAAGATGGTTGGAGCAGGATTGTACGAGGTCATGAGGAATCCATCAAGCAACTTGTCAAAACCCTAGCGCAACATCGTTCCCCATATTCCGAGACCATATCTTGTATTCAAATTGAAGGCTATTTTATCAATAATATAATATTTTGGCTAATTTGTCATTATATTATAGAATCTTATAAAATATTGGAGATTCTTTCAACATCGTTCCCCATATTCCGAGACCACATCTTGTATTCAAATTGAAGGCTATTTTATCAATAATATAATATTTTGGCTAATTTCTCATTATATTATAGAATCTTATAAAATATTGGGGATTCTTTCACTAAGTTATAAGATATTGTAAAATCTTGGTGAATATTTCACTAAATTATAAAATATTGTAAAAACTTGATGAACCTTTCATCAAATTATAAAAGCTTGTAACATATTGGTGAATCTTTTGCTAGGAAGACCCAATTTTTTACTCTATGGATTACTAAGGTAGTGTAATAGAAGAGCATATACCATAGCTCAACTCTCTCAACTCTTACACCCTCAAATGAACAAATGCATGAATGAGGAGAGGGGGGATTTATTTATACATTCCACTAGTAGTATTGGGTCACTCACAATTACAGGTTTTGGTGAAACACAACTACACTAACTATATTCAAGGAAAGTGGGGATTCCACTTTTTATCTCATCACTTAATGGTCTAACAGACATCTGGGGACCCAAATCTTGACATATCGACAAACTAATAGAATTGAACACTTTACATTGTGGAGTGATTATGGCACCCATAAACCATTATTACAACATGGAGTATTATCAATAACCACAACCTTAATATAGTGTATGAATTCCCAATTAGCTTATTTTCCAAATATCTCATTTTAAGCTACCATCTAAGAAAATAAAACATGATTATATGTTTGTAGATATGAATGCCACTTTTTCCTTTCTTTTATTGACAATAAAAATATGAATTATGTCATTTGATTTAGAATTTTTACAGTCAGTTAGAAACTTGCAATTATTATTAGATATAAGAACATACGCTAACAAGAATAGAAATCACATTAATGCATAATCACACATATCATTATAACTACTCTTTTAAAGAATGTACTTTTTCTCGAATAAACTAAGGAGGTGTTTGTATCCATGTCGTTGAATTTTTTTAAAGCATGCAAAATGTGGTAAAATTATTTTAGCACCCTCACTGAATGCAAAAGACTAGATATCAAATAGCATAATGTCTACATATTAGGTCAAAGTTGCCCTGTGCATATTACATACAATCATGATGGAAATGAAGTATCGTGTTCCAACTAAATCATATATTTATCATACATAACTAGATCCTTTTATGGATGATGATAACAATTACACATCAAAACAAATCACCGAAAAACATTTTATTTCTGAATGACCCTTACAAAAAAATATATCATAAAACAAGTACTAAACTCAATAAATATAGGTCACAAATAAAATTGGCAAACTTGGAAATACAAATAAAAAAGTCTACCAATGAAGAAATTCTCAATACAAATAAAAGAATCTACCAATATGCTTTGGAAAACTCTACAAGAATATAACCAAAATAATGATCATTCCACTGTAGCCCCACCATTATAGTCAATGTGCATTCACTTACATTACAAACATCCCAAACATCAAAATATACGACAAAAAATATGACACTCTCATTAACACTTTAGATCCAATAATAATTGTAGAGCAAGATCCTAATAAAAGCACATTTTAAATATCTAGGTCAAATTCAGTTTGAATAGATAAAAACCATGTTGCATCTCTCCATCAAGAGTAGAATCCATTAACAACATATAAATGTCAGTCGATAGTTTAAACATGGCATGGTATAAACTAAATCATATATTTTGAGCTCTATAAGACTTTCACGAAACTAATACTCCTAGGATAGAATAAACCCTAATAACACTGAATGAACCCTAAGAATCAAGAGTGCACTACAATTCAACATGCCTAAAAAAACATCCATGATAAACATGATAAAAGGTAATTTTACAATATAATAATCTATTGTAACTATGGATAAAAAAACATGATAAAAATCATACCCCGTTAATTATTGGATACAAAGCGTGATGTGAGTTTGTATTCTCTGATAAATTGCATGTGTGGCATGCCCCTTCAAGAGATAAGCTTTAGGCAATGGAGATGTTATGTGAAGATTAAAATTTCAAGAAAACTAAAAATGAAAAGTGGAATCACATCAACCAGAACCTTCACCTTGCAAGCATAATCCGATGTGGATGAACCATGAATCATTTTAGCCTTTATATAGAACAAAATAGCCCTTGATTTTCACTCCAATATTGAAAATCACATGGGCTCAAAGAAGATATCACATGGAATTGACCAAAAATACAAGTGAATGCAACCATATTCCTGAATTACAAGGAAAATGGAGGGAGAAATAACCCTTGGGAGCCTCCGTTACTGAAAATTGGGGGCGAAGGAGTGATTTCATGAGTTTTTCTCTAGAAATTGGGGGCGAAAGGCAAATTGGAGGGAGATTTCGCCAGGGTGAAAATAGTTTTTTTCATTTTCCTCATTAATATACGGGAGGCTATTCATCTTGGATTTATTTTTTTCTAATAAATATTGGGCAAATATATTTTAGGTGAAAAAACCCTTTCCATATAAGAAAATAACCCACTAAATTTTTGTAGACCCCTTAATATAACCCATGGGATATCTATAGCCCCTAAAATTATCCATGGATGCAAATTTATTTCATAATTATTGATTCATATGTGATAATAATAAAAGCAGAACTTGTCCATCGTTAAAAAACTAAATTTGTTCACATATTTGTGTACATTTTATTAGTTTGATATCTTTTAAAAATGTTTAGACACTTATCATAAGTTATATTACAAACTTTTATAGGATTGAACATGAACTTGACTCTCTGGGGAGAGCGATGGAGGGTTTCGATGGCGGCGAGGGTTTCGATGGGGATCTGCAGGGTAAGCATGAATCCTTGGGACCACAAGCCCTTTGAGAGGTCTGGCAGGTGCCTGAGCCTTCTTACTCCCGCCCTGTGGCAGGATTGGGGCAGGTCTGTCAGTATTAGTGAACAGCTGGGATTTCTTTCGCAGCTTTTGAGACTCTTTTCACTGGTAAATTTTTTTACTTTGCCCTCAGTTAATTTTTCGTTTTTAACTGTACCGGTGGATCTGTCAGGATGGGGCCAGAAGAAGAACTAGTGGATTATACATTTGACCCAATGGTAGAGGGCATCTTTGGTTATAACCCTCCGTGTGGTCATGAAGAACTAGCGGAAGACCCAGGGGGTACATGGATCGAGATTTTGGCAACAAACCACCCATCGCCGCTCGTGGAGGTCAACTTCTCACCGTCTGGGTTCTTTTCTTCCCCCCCTTGCAGATGCAACGCTACCGGAGGAACCCCTTTATCCAATAGCGGGGGTACCACATCTGCAGGAGGGTCTGTTGGGAGGTCTCCCTGAGATCGGTGATTCGGGGCTGCTTGCTGATCTGAGACGCGGTGAATCTTTTTCTGATGGCGATCTGGTGGGCGGTGGGGTAAAGAACTCGGGGGAAGGCTTTGTCGGTAGAGCTATCGGGGCACGAGAACATCGTGGCTGACCGAGCTTGACCATCCTAGAACCCCTGCTCGTTGGTGGATATGACGGCAGCTCCTGCTCACGCAGTAAGGGCCGACGTAGAAGGAAATGGCCTAAGATGACGCTGATTTTAAATTACATAGTCGAGGAGGATATCAGTTGGGCATCGATGGAAACTTTGGTTAATTTCACTCTTGTTGGGTGTTTCATTGGAAAAACGTTGTCGGTCAGGGTTGTCAATTCATGGGTACATGATTGCTGGATGGGGGATTTGGGAGTGGTGCCGAAAGTTGAAGGACTGGTGCGAGGGTGGTTTGCCTTCAATTTAGAGCGGGAGGGCCATCTGAATTGGGTCATAAACTGAAATTGGTCGTTTGAACAGACTCCGGTTTTGATTAAGAAGTGGCACCCCATGTTTGATGCCAGCAGGGAACGTGTTGATGTGGTTCCAACGTGGGTCAGACTACCCAGCTTGCCGCTTCCATTCTAGACCATGGAACACTTCAGGCACATCGGCAATCTTTTGGGTACCTTTTTAGAGGCGGACTTCTCCTTCGATAGCACTGGTCTGAAGAGGGTGGCTCGTATTTTGGTCAGTATCAACATCAAGAATGGTCTTCCAGGGGCTATGAGGATCAATTGGAAGGATTATTCACATCTTCAAACGCTGGATTACGAGAATGTCCCCTTTCGATGTCGTCGATGTCATGAGTATGGCCACCCGACCATTGATTGCCCTCTCGCGAGTCATTGCAAGGAAAATAGACAAAAGGAGGACAACAACTCTATCTCGGGTGGAGAAGGGGACATTTTGGCGCCCTCGTCACCGTCGATCTCACCGGTGGGACTTGATTTACCTTCTATGGATGTCAGTGCTGCGGAAGCGGCACCTCCGGGTGAGCTACAAGTTGCAGCTCGAAAGCGTCTGGTCAGAGAACCCTTTCTGGTTGGTGCTCCGGGTACTCCTTCTTCCTCCCTTCCCTCGTCATTTCATTTATTTTCTAGTCATTTGAATGTTTCCGGTATTGACTGGGTGGAGGGCCTAAAGAAACTTTCCCTTACTTCTATTGAGATTCGGCCGCCCATCTCTGCTACACTCATTGAGAAAAAACCTTTTGGTCTGGTTATCGAACCTGCCCTGCCTGATTCGGTCAACTCACCAACCAAATCCTCTAACTCGAGTTATTTCCTGCGTTCTTGCACCAAAGGTGGCTCTGGAGGCCTGGGGAGAAACCCGTTGGGCGCCACGAGGGGGAGGGGTCATGTTTCACACCTAGCTAGGGCACAATCTCGTGCTAAGAAGGATGTTCAGGATGGGAAACAACTTCCAATTCATAGGGCACTTAGAGCAGTGAACGCCCGTAAGAAGGGCCGTAGATGAAGATTCTTTCCTTTAACTGCCGGGGTCTTGCCAGTCCCCATAAAAGATCGGCATTGCGACGGGTGGTTGAATTAGACCAACCCGAGATTATTTTGTTACAGGAAACATTAGGTGAAGGTTTGGAAGTGAAGACTAAGCTTGAAAGTTGGTTTGGGGGTTGGTGTTTTGAAACTTTGGATGTTCATGGCCGCTCGGGCGGCTTGGCTATTAGTTGGAACCCTCGCAATGTGAAGGTTCTTAGTGTTTAGGTGATGGAATCGATCTTGGGTATCACTATCAAAGCCCTGGATTTGGCCGATACTTATGATGTTATCAACATTTATGGTCCTTATTTGAATAGAATTCCGTTCTAGGATACTATCACCAAACATTCGATGTTTGGGGGGACAATCTGATTATTGGGGGGAATCTCAATTTCTCTCTGGGTCAGGTAGAGGTCTGGGGAACTCATGCCAGACCAAAAATACTTTCTGATTATTTTACAGGACTCTTGGTGGATAAATGTTGGTTGGCTGTGGAGCTAGTGTTGCTCAAGCCTACTTGGAAAAACAATAGATGTGGGGAGGCAAGGGTGTCGAAGCACCTGGATAGATTTCTTATCTCTAAAAGAATTGTGGACAATCGTCATCTCGTCTGACAATGGATTGGATCGGGGGGCCTCTCGGATCACTCCCCAATCTTTCTGGAACTCAGAGATGGGCCTAACAAACCGCCTTGTCCTTTAAAGTTTAACAAAACTTGGCTCCAGGATGAAAGATTTTTAGCCCTTATTACTGAAGGTTGGGTCATCTATAGGCCGGGGAATGTGAACTCGGCTGATTTCCATTTTGCAGCTAGTCTTAGGCACCTGAAAGCATTAATCAAGACTTGGGCATATGAAAAAAGGCTTAGGGATGCCCACGAATTGTCTCAGGTTGAAGCTGATATCGCTGCAATCCTTGCTCAGGAAGGAGGTGGTCTCAGGACACATGAAGAGTTTGGTGCTCTGAAAAGACTAGAGATCCGTAGGACCTTGCTTTTGCTGGAAAGGGAGGAAACATGGAGTCTAAAAATCAGGGCAACATGGCTTGAAAGCGAGGATGATAACACAAAAAAAATTCATGCTTTTGCAAAAGGTAGGAAGACTGCCAACACTGTATGGAGATTAGAAGATGAATTGGGTAACTCTCAGGACACTTTTGATGGTATGGCCTCCCTGGGGGTCGAACATTTCAAAAGGTTGTTTAAGGCACCGACACATGCTACTCTTGCTGAAATCATCAGAACTACGCAGATGTTTCTGAGGTTCGTGGAGCCGGACGAAAACGAAGCCCTTTTGGAGGAGGTGTCAGAGGAGGAATTAAAATGTGTGATGAGCAGTTTTCAGAAGGATAGAAGTCCTAGGATGGATGGTTGGATGATTGAATTCTTTCTGGAACTATATGAACTATTGGGACATGATCTCTTACAGGTGGTGAATGATACTCGGATCTTTGGCCGGATCCCGGCTTGCTTCAACTCTACTTTCATTGCTCTTATCCCAAAAGTGGATAATCCTCTGGCACTAAATGAATTCAGACCTATCTCTCTGTGTAATTGCATCTATAAGGTGGTCTTGAAAGTGATTGCCAGTAGATTCAAACAGATTCTTTCAGAACATATTTCATTGGAACAATTTGGCTTCTTGGAAGGCAGATTGATTCATGAAGCTATTGGGGTGGCCCAAGAAGGATTACACAGTATGAAAGTCAAAAATATAAAAGGAGCCATTTTTAAAATTGACCTGGCAAAGGCATTTGACAAGGTAAGCTGGCTTTATCTTCGTTTGCTTTTAACGCACCTGGGTTTTGAAATTGTGTTTATCAGATGGATTCTGAGCTATATCACCACTGTCTCCTTTTCGGTTCTGATCAATGGTGCAGCCTCACCATTCTTCCATGCGAAGCATGGACTTTGACAAGGCTGCCCACTGTCACCTCTTTTATTCCTTTTGGTGGCTGAGGGTCTCAGTCGTGCACTTAAGGAGGTGATAAGGCTAGGCAATTTCACTGTGCTGCAACTTGCACAGAACCTCCACATCTCACATTTGCTCTTTGTTGATGACATCTTGATCTTTTGTTTGGGCTCGGTTAGGGATTTATGTGCTTTAGATGATATTCTCAAGCTCTTCTCTAAAGCAATAGGCATGGACATTAACGTTGGCAAATCCACGGTCATCCCCTATCTCTTATCCAGGGAGGAAGAAAGGGTCTTATCAGAACTTTTCCCTTTTCATACAATAGCTTTTGAAGAGGGTATACACTATCTGGGGTTCTTTATAAAACCTAATGACTATCGGAAGCAGGACTGGGCCTACCTACTGGAAAAACTGGACAAGCAACTCAAACTATGGTGTCATCGCTGGTTGTCGAGGGCTGGCGGGCTTGTTCTGGTCAAATCTGTTCTAGAGGCTGTCTTGGTGTACTGGATGACATTGGCCTGGATCCCCAAGGGTATACTCGAGAAGGCTCGTTGCATTTGCTTTCATTTTCTATGGAGCGGGAAATAGGAGGCTCAGGTGACACCATGGGTCAGGTGGGAAAAGATTGTTGTTCCTAAAGGCTTTGGGGCCTGGGGGCTCAAAAACATTTTCCTCTTTGCAAAATCTTTGGCGGCTAAAGGCAGTTGGAGGATTTTACAGATGGACAATCTTTGGACCTCTGTAATGATTAACAAATATATTGAGCCTCTCTCGCTGGAGGACTGGATCCGTGCACCTGATAAATCTCATGCTGGGGGATCCATCTTCTGGAAAGCTGTGATTAAATCCTTTGATGTCATTGGTAGTGGATTGGCTTGGAGTGTATGTAATGGGAGAAATATTCGCATTAGGGAAGATCCTTGGGTTGGATGTCTACAACAACATCTTCTTATGGAAGACACCATTCAGGCATTGAGGGAGGCACGCTATTATCACCTACACCAGCTAGCGGCTCCAATACAAATGGTCCGTTGGGGAAAATATTGGATTCGAGTCGAGGATTTGGGGTTAGATGCACATTCCACCAAGGATTTGGAGGAGTATATTATATTGCTCACCAGAGATCATATTCTTTTGAGAGATCGGGAGGATATATTAATCTAGAACTTTGCACCAGCAGGGAATTATACTTCGAAGTCAGGATATACCGTTCTGAGTGGAATGGGACTGGACCGTGAGGTGGCCTGGTGGTGGAAAACTCTATGGAAAATCAAATGTCCACCCAAAAACAAACTATTCATGTGGTGTGTTATTGAGAATAAAGCCTCAACCTGGGACAATTTGCAAAAGAGAAGTTTCCAGGGTCCGGGTTGGTGTTCACTGTGTAAAGGGGAATCTGAATCTGTCATACACCTCTTTCTCCATTTCCCATACACCTTGGTGGTTTGGAAGGAATGCACAAAACACTTTGGCATAAACTGTGTTTGGAGGGGGGATACCATCTTACTGGCTTGGGAACAGTGGAGACGAACCTGTCCGAATGGATCCTTGAATACTCTTCCTCTCCTTGTCATTTGGGGTATTTGGTTAGCCCGCAACAACTTAATTTTCTCTGATAAATGTTGCACTCCTGAGATTACTGCGTCACTGACCTGTGGGATTATGGAAGCTTTTCCACATCATATCAGAGCTAGACAACAGAGGCAGACATTAGAGGTCAAAATTGATTAGGGTGCACCTTGGGCGTTTTTCGATGGGGCGGCTCAAGAAAATCGCTGTGGAGGGGGTGCTATTCTATTTCTTAAGGAAGGTCATAGTTTTAAGATTGCGATGGGTTTAGGTGAAGGCAACAATAACTATGCTGAGCTACTCAGCTTAAAACTGTTACTCATTTTTGCAGCAGAGAAAGGGTGTCGTACTTTGGTTTGTTTTGGTGATTCTATGAATGTCATCAATTGGGCCAAAAAGACTCAGGTGTGCAGACACTTGAGATTGGAAAACATTCTTATTTCTATTGCTGAGATTATTGGTTCTCTTTATTCATTCTCTTGTAGCCATGTCTACAGGGAGAATAACAGGGAGGCGGACCTGGCCTCAAAGGAGGGCCTTCTACTGATGGAAGGACAGTGGAAGATCTGGGAGAAACTTGATGCTACTGAACAGACTTACTATCATAGGCCCTTTATCGAGGGGGGGGGGTCCTCATTGATCCTCTGGCAATGGTTTTGTACATATTGCAGCTGTTACTCTGTTTTTTTAGCTCTGTATTTCGACACTTACTGTACGAAATTATATGCTACTATTTTTTGGTACACTTTTGGGACTTTTTGGGCTCTTCTGATCTTTTGAGACCATGGTTGTCTGCTCAGGATTGTTCTCTCATCCCGATATCAGCTGTTTATTGTTTTTATATCTGGGACACCTATTGGGTACTTCTTTGAATGCACTAAGATGTGTATCTGAAAACTGTAATTTTGTTACTCGAAAGATGAAATAAAATTATGCTTTTTTTCCAAGGAAAAAAAATTACAAACTTTTATATAAGAACTTTTAGGTTTCACTACACATACAACATGTTTTTTTTTCTATAACAAAAACAGTTATGTTATATATTAGAACTCAACATAGAAATCGGTGAAAAGGAATATGGTTACAACCAATCACAACAGATTCTACTTCCTCTAATCGAATAATCTAGGATCGATCTACGGGGGGATATCAATACTTAAAACCAAATTTACAAAAAGTTCATTTGATCTACAACTATAGATTTATTAGCTGCAATATTTGCCATAGCATTTAGCTCCCTAAGAATATGAAAAAAGTTTAACCTCCTAAACATTTTGGCCTTGGACCTGATTCTATTAATCAACCTTGCAATTCTCTCATTCTTACACTAACTTCCCCCATTCAACGCATGAATTATTAACCTGGAGTCTCCAAAAACCATTACCTCTTCCACTCCTTTCTTCTTCAGCTGTTTGAGACCTTGCCAGAGCCCATATGCCTCAGCCATATTATTGGAATCATGTCCTATATTCCAATAGTATTCTATCTCAACTTTCCCATTTGGATCAATAACAACCTCGCCACCTCCCACTCTTCCACGATTCCCTTTGGAGGCTCCATCAAAAAACAATTTAAAAATCTTCCTTTCTCTTAGCCAGTTCTCAAACTGAGATTTGTCCAATCTGACTTTCCAATTTTCCAAATGTTTGGTAGCCAAATTATTTTCAGTGTAGATATTAAGACTTTGCAACCAATTTTTTTCATTGTCTGTCAAATTACCTTTGTTATTTGGAATCTTTGAAACACTAACAACCTCACCCAATAAGGCATGCAATCTTCCACGCTGGCTGGGTTTTGTCCTGAAAGATTCTATGGTTTCTTTCATTCCAAATGCACCAGCATGTTATTTTAGGAAGTTTCATCTAGCAAGCTCTCAGTCCTTTTTTCTGAATCAACTCACTATTATACAATTTATCCCAATTGAAAAAACAAATATGAATTTTGTCCGAAAAGTGAATCCCATTTTCCCAATGCTTCAACACTTCCCTCCAGACTGAGATGTCATAAGGGCAGATTAAAAAGAGATGACTGATATTTTCAGTAGCTTCAGCACAAAGGGGACAACGGAAGGGACCAACAAACCCACGTTTCTCTAGATTCTCGCCTATGAGCACTTTCTCACGTCCAGATGAACATATCTATCTTTTGGAATGCTTTACAATTCCATAAATAATTCCAAATTGCAGGATACATTAGGAACACCAACAAATTTCTGATATCCCTTAGACGTCGAATAGCTACCGGAGCGGCTTCCCCATCCACGCCGGTCCTTTCTGAGCTTGGCCACTGGAGCGAGACTAGACAAGTGATTCATCAAAATATTTTTTTCATTACTTAGCTCTTTAGGGCACTCAGGAATGGCCCACCCAACCCATCGATGAGGAGCGTTGATTTCCCATTCAAAGATATCCCATATGGTATTAATACCCAACACAACCAGCCATTGATTTAGTCTTGGAAGAATTGGTGGAGGCTTCCCTAGGATTACGTCGTACCAAATGTTTATCGATTTTTCGTTGCCCAGAATCCAGTGGAGCCCTTCCTTGAACATAGGAAATGCTTTTTTGTAGAGGCTGTATATCGGGGAGGCATTCTTATTCTCTTGATTAATTTCAAGGCATATGAGCCTTGGTCCTGGGAAATATTTGCACTTTATCACTTGACTACACAAGGATGGATTGGATTCAATCATATTCCATAGCAACTTGGCTCCCATTGCCAAGTTTTGAATTCTTAAGTCTCTAATTTGCAGACCACCCTCCGGCCTTGGTATCTTGATTTTTTTCCAACTGATCAAGCAAACTTTTTACGCCCCCATTATTCCCTCCTTGCCAGAGGAATGATCTCACCAGGCCTTTGATCATGGCAATAATTTTGGCCGGGGCAAGCAAAAGGGAGCATTGGTAAGGAAGATAGATGTTCAAAACAACATTTATTAACACTACCTTCCCAGCCAGATTTAGCCAGGTTGTTCCCCATCCAAGGATTTTCTTTTTGATTTTATCCACAATAGGGTTCCAGGGCGAGCTCTTGGGCTTGGATTTGAAAATAGGGACCCCAAGGTCTTTAAAGGAGTCCCAGCTGATCACTCCATCAATTTCAAGGACCCGGGAAATTTCTGACATTCCCCTTGGATTAATATTCTAGCCATAGATCTGGCTCTTCCTTAAGTTGATTTTGCTTCCCAAGGCATGGCAATAACGGTCCATTTCACTCTTGAATCTATGAGCTATAATCTAACTGGATCCTCTAAGCAAGATAGTGTCATCGGAAAACTATACATGATTGATATCTTTCGTACCTCTAGCCATCCTAATGCCTGAGAGATCCCGGTCTTTCCTGGCTTGTTCCAGCTGAAGACTAAGGACCAAAGCTTGGATTGCATAAAGCAGGGGAGAGAGCGGGCATCCTTGCCTCAAACCTCTCGAAGCTTGAAAGAAGGGGGCAGCCCTTCCATTGATGAGCGGGGTGATTCAAGGCTTGCTGGTACAGGCCTTGACTTATTTGATGAAGGTTGGGTCGAAACCAAATCTCAACATTACTTGATAGAGAAAGGAATGGCTGACTCTATCAAAAGCATTTGCTAAGTCAATTTTCACCACCATTCCTTTATCACCGTTCTTCAGACTATAATGGATTGCCTCTTGAACTAAAATGATATTGTCCCAATTTTTTCTGCCTTTAACGAAGCTTCCTTGGTTCTCAGGAATAAGATAAGGATATGTTTTAGTCTTCTGGCCATAATCTTAGTAATAATTTTATAACCAATGTTGCACAAGGATATAGGCCAGAACCTGTAAAAGGATTTGGTATCCTTCTTTTTGGGGATGAGAGCCAGAAAGGCAGAATTCGTGCTGCCTCCAATTTTGTCACACCTCTAAGATTTGATAACCATTTTGAATAAGTCATTTTTTATGATTTCCCAACAAAATTTGATGAAGTTGGCGTTATAGCCATTGGGGCCAGGAGCTCTATCTTCCTCCATGTCATCTACAGCCTCCCTAATTTCCTCCAAAGTGATCTTATAATTTAGTATGGCATTATCAGTATTTTTGACAGACCGAGGAACAAGATCCAAGACCTCGACATCAGTGTTGATAGGCTGTGCAGAGAACAGATCGTCAAAGTGTCTGGAAGCTTCAGATTTAATGTCTTCAAAATTATTAATAACCTTGTCATGAGCATGGATCTCGAGCACTTGATTGAAGTTTTTCCTAGCCTTGGCCTGCTTGTGGAAGAAACTGGTGTTCCTGTCACCGTCTTTGAGACATTTGCACCTATATTTTTTCCTCCACCACTCGGCTTCTTGCTTGCATGCTTCATGGAGGTCAGATTGCAGCTTAACCTCTTTTTGAAAGTCAACGTGATCAATATTTTTTGTCTCCATGTTGGTCTGATGAATCTCCAATGCTAGCACATCTTGAGTTTTCTTATGATTTGGAGTGGGAATCAACTTTGCCCAAGACTTAAGAGCCTTCTTAAGTCATCTAAGTTTCTCTTCCCATACAAAGAAGGGAGATCTAGTGACCGAGGAAGACCATGCATCAACCACGATCCTTAAAAAATCGTTGTGTTTGGCCCACATTGGATTAAATATAAAAGGAATAGGGCCTAGCTTCTTATCATTCCACATCTCAAGAAGAATAGGTTTGTGGTTCGATCCCCCGAACGGTAAGATTTTAGACGATGAATTCAGACCCAGCAGGAGGAAAGTGTCCTGGACCAGGAATCGATCAAGTCTGGTGGCAATATGCCCGGGGCCGAGCCGCTTGTTATTCCAGGTGAATTTTCCTTTAGAAGGTTTAATATCTGAGAGATCCCAGTCCAATATGATCTCGTCAACTATTTATCTTATGGGATTTCTGACCAGAGACCCCCTTCTTTTTTCATCTTGGCTTAGGGTGATATTTAGATCCCCTGCAAGGATGACATTACCCTGCATATTACTCCTTTCATCACAAAGGAGATTCCAACAGAGTTTTTTTCAGCATAAGAGTTAGGAGCATAAATGTTGAAAATTCTTACCAGGATATTAGTTTCTTTTTGCCTCAGTAGGGTGAGGATCCAGCTTGAGATGTACTTGATGTCAACAACGTCAAATTTCTTATCGTCCCATAGTGTTCCAATGCCTCCAGAGGCGCCCCTTGAGCGGATTGCAGCCCTTCCACTTTTTCCCCAAAATTTTACACTTACTTGGAGAAATGCATCTTCCTCCATCTTGGTCTCCTAGATCAGAAAGATTTCTAGCTGGTATAAGGAAGTTAAATCTTTCATAGCTTCTTCCTTGATTTTGCTACCGAGACCTCTGCAGTTCCAGGAGAGGACCTTCATTACTTACTTTTGGAGGCCATAGGCTTCCCTTTCTGGGCATGCCCATGCTGGTGGGTGTTTCTTGTGTTTTTCAACAACTTTTCCAGGGTTAATTACGAGCCTTGCAGCTTATCCTTATAGGTGGCTTGCTCCCTTACTTCTTTTCTTGATTTCCTTCCTTTGGTTTTCTTTCTTTCTTGGGGTAGTCAGTTCAATTTCCCCTTTTTCCTCTTCTTCTTCTTCCAAATCGGTATCCTCCTTTGATTTTCCCATGCTTTCTCCTTCTTTTATCATTGCTGCTCCTACATCTTGATCTTTCTCGCGTTGATCTAAAAGGATTGCTTCTGAGTCCTTGCTCTCTCCATTGCTATATTTCTCTTTCGCGTCATCGGAGTCACCCCTTATCTCATTAGTCTCATTAGACTTTATCGTTTCTTGAGTTCCTTCCAAGGATATTACTCTTGATTCTTTATTCCCCTCACCCTTCTTTGGTACCTCTCTGGCTTGGTTTTTAGTTTTAGTTCTTTTGACCATATGCCATCCTTCCTCCTTGTCTTGCTGGATCTCGAGCTTTTTAGGGCAGTTACGGATGAAGTGCCCGTATTCATGGCATCCTCTGCACTTGAAAGGCAACTGTTCATAGTCAAGTTTTTGGAAATGGAACCAATTCCCCACCATTAATTTTATGGCTTTTGGTAATCCAGCTTTGAGATCAACCTCCACACAGACGCGGGCACAAGCATATTGGTCCTTTGGGCTTGCCATGTCAATGTATTTCCCCAGGGTGTTCCCTATAGCATGGAGAGATTTAGGGTTCCAGCAGTGCATAGGAAGATTAGGAAGCTTGACCCAAACTGGCACTGCTTTGGGGGTGTCAGCCTCGGGGTCGAAGTCTGGAGTCCACCCGTTCAGGTAGAGACCTTGCGGCCCCATGAAGTAGGGCCCATTCCTGAAAATTAGATCTTTATCTTCCTTAGATTCGAAGTTGAACAAAAAGTAACCCCGTCCGACTGAGTATGAGGCTACATTTTTTGAGATTAGGGGTCTCCAGTTCCTTTGAACCCAGCTGTCAGTAGTTTTTGGCGAGGGCCAGAGCCCAGTGAATTACCCTATCAGAGCTCTATTTGCTAGGGAAAGAGCAACTCGAATAGTTTCTTCCAGTGGTAGGGCAACTTCTGGCTCATCTTCAGTTATTTTGACAAATTTCGGTGGGGCTCCTTTACCAGATCTCCTATTTTGAGAGGCTATTAACTTGTCGAAGGCATCCGAGCACAGATCAAGTGGCAGATCTCTGCCCACCTCAGCCACCATCGACATGCCCCACTAGTGAAGTCTTAACCGGTCTGGGGAACCTCGGTCAACACTTGAGCTGCATGCAGACCTTTGGGAACCACAAGTTGCGAAGGCCTCATAGCCAACCCACCTGACCGTAGGGAAAAGCTCCTCCAATACCCTACGGCCTCGAACGCAACGATCAGAACCAGATCGATCCGATCTTCTCCCCAGTGCAGCAGGATCACCTCAAGTCTCAATCAATTTTTTTCAAATAATCCACTTGTAACAAAGTTGTTATAAGTGTAAGTTGCTATCCATACAACATGTTAAGTTACAACATTTTACCAAATTTTGGGGAAAAGAGAAACTATGCGAAGACGTGTCGATTGTAAATCTAAAATATCACCATAACATTCTCTCTAATAGTCTCAATAACTTCAACACATTGACTGTTGTGATCCCAATGACACATGTATAACATTGCAAGACGCCCTCACATTCTGTCTTAGCCCGAGTGAGATAGGTAGCCCTTGCAAGCTTGGATAAGGAGCATATTGCACTTTGAATTTTGACTATGTTGGGAAAATGGACCTTCGATGTGGCCTTTTCAAGGTGTAATGATTTATCAAAATTTTGGCCAATAAACTTACAGAATTAAAAAAAATGAAAAGGGATTCTCTTGATAGTTAGGTTGATTAACGTTGTTGCACTCACAACAAAATATCTATAGTTGTCTGACATGCATCGCTAAGCCTCGGGTTATATGACATATGTCAACACATAGTTACACTCTCTAAACAACCAACACCTATCAACAAATAATCATGAAGTTGGAAATGCAGATGTAATATGAAGCCAGAAGCGTATATCTCATTCCAATTTGAAGTAGGAAACTTCAAAACCCACCAGATTTTAGGTGGTATTGATTGTGTTGATGTATTTGTAACTTCAGAATGTATTCACTTGTATATCTTATGTATTGTACCCCGATGTTTATTCCGGGAAGTATCTGTAATGTAATTGAGTCATGTCATGCCCCGATGTTCCGATCGAGAGATTTAATAATGTAAACAAGTCATGTAAAGTCATTGAGGTTAACCCTCCATTGTAAGTTGAGGCAATAGTCCCCACAATTGAGTCAAGTTTAACCCTCCTTGTTGATCGGAGGGCAAAGTCCCCACAGTTGTGGGGCACTAGGGTTATTAGACTCTCATAGAGATGTCAGCCTTGGTAAGTAATTGTTAAGTGGGGCCAAATTGTTGTAGTGGACATGAAGTGAATGAAAGAATATAAATAGAGAGTGAGCCTCTCTATTTATTACACACACACTCACTCACTAGGGTGCATGAGTGAGAGAGGAGAAGCTCTCTCAAGTGAGAGAGAGAGAACAAGCTGTTGGAGATCATCTTTATGTTTTCGGGTTTTACTGCTGCCATTGGTGCTCATTCTATATCTGAGGAAGTTGCGGGGTTTTCTCCTTTATGGTTTCCCTGAAGAAAATTCTTTGTGTCTCTTGTCTCTTGTGTTTATTGATGTGCATGTTGTTCTCTCAGATAAGATCCTAAGATCATATTGCTTAAATGATAAAAATCTAACATGGTATCAAAGATAACCTGAGAAGAAGGCATTGTGCAGCTGCAGAAGATACGGCTTCTTACTTTTTGGATCTCTATCCACAATCCATCAGCAAAAGAAGGCTAGGCTAACTCTCCATTGAAGGGCACATCTTTCTGTCGAAGCATAATTTGATTCCGGGCATTTTTAGTTTTTGGTGCGGGAAATTAGGGCTTTTTACAGAAGAGGAAGTTTTGAGTGAGCCTGGCATAGGATTTCTCTCCTCATCAAAATCAAAGTTTAGAGACCTGGGTTGAGATGTTTGGTTGGGTGAAACTTTGGGAAAGTCAAACTCTAGTTTGACCCTGAGCCTGGAAAACCCTAAATTACTGAAACTGATAGTTTTGGTAGCTTCGCTATATCTCGAGATTGGAGAAGGATCAGGTACCAAAACTTTCATAGGTCGAAGATAAATTCCTGATGTACACTGTATCCAAGTTTCAGCCTCAGATTCGCTATATTCTAGGAGATATGATTCCTCCAAGTTAGGGTTCCAGCCTCCTTCAGGATTCCTCCCCAAATAGGACACCTGGGGAGAATTGCTATATCTCGGGCTACAAAGGTCCAAATGAAATTTCTCAAGATGTTCCAGAAAGGGAGTGGACTGTACTTTCTATGGTAAAAGTTTTAGACCGCGAAGATGAAACAGTGACACGTGGAAGTCCGTACAACTTCGCTATGCTGAATAGTCCTGAAATAAGTCACCTTGGGAAAACTATCATAAGTCCCAATTGGTGAAACCAATTTTGATGAAACCTATGGTGGTGGAACAAAGAAAGATGAGCTTACCTCAGTATGAAATCTTAGACACAGAGGAGCAGTAATTTCGGAGATACCGCAAAAATAGTATTAGGAATTTATGCAGAAGAAATTGGTAAACTAGGGCTTCTTGTTATGGGAGCTTCCCTCCACTATTTTCAGAAAATGAGTACATTGGACAACTTGCCTTGAAGAGGTTTATCTTTCTATCCAATCAGATTTGAAATTTTCCAAGTTTTGAAAATTAGGGTTTCTCTGACAAACCCTAGATTAGCCAGCTCTGGAACCAGGACAGACACCTCAAATTGGTAAGATCTAATCTTTTGCTATTTACATTTGACGTTCTTATTTCAAAATGTCTAATCACACCAGCTTGATGACAAGCTTGGTGAAACTGACAACTTCCAAACATGGAAGTATTGGATCTCACTCGTTCTTTAAGAAAATGAATTGGACACCTACATAAGTAGAGAGGTTGCATTTCCAGAGGGAGATGAGGCTAAAAGCCTTACACAAGAAGAACTTGGTCAAGGCCAAGAAGATCATTGTCGATTCAATCACAGATCACCTTATGCCACAAGTGTCTTTCCTAAAGACATCGAAAGAGATGTTTGATTCCTTAATCAAGTTATTTGAAGGAAAGAACATAAATCAGAAGATGACTTTGAGAAAACAGTTGAAAATGTGAAAGATCCAGAATGCAAAGACCATGCACTCATACTTTACAAGGGTCTCTCAAATCAAAGAACAACTTGAAGTGGTAGAAGAAGAAGTGGAGAATGCAGAAGTTGTGATAATGGGCTCCCAAGATCATGGGATTCATTCATTCAAGGAATGTACGCCAGAAGGAAGTGATTACTTTCAGCAGACTCTGGGAAGAAGAAGAAGAAGCTTGACTTATAATAAGAGAAGAGAAGATGGGAGCAACTAAAGATCAAGCTCTCACGATTCAAAGAAGATCCCTCAAGCGATGAGGAATACAAAGGCCTCAACTCTTGAAGAACCTCTTATCCATTTGGATAAGAAATGATGATGTTATGAATGAAGAAGATGATGAAGGTGAAAGAAGGAGTCTACCCACGAAACAAATAAAGATAAGTATTCAATTGTCATTTCATGGTATTGTTTTGTTATGCATTTTTTTATATTCAGTTGATGTATTATGCATGATAGAATGTTTGCATTAATGACAGTATACTACTAATATGCATGTGATGGGTAAGTAGCTCATGGTGCTATACAACTCTCCATTGCTACTTATCTAGAATGAAACCTCTTTGCTCACATATTGGATTAGTGCACAATCTCAATGTTTTCCTGGTAGAGATGGAAGGCATCTAGAAAGTTTTCATGAGATATGGATGAGCATTGTATTGGCTAAATAGTTGCATAATTATATCTTGATGCAAAAGAATTTTTCATTATGAATATACCTTATGAAATGTTTCTAACCATACAGCTAATGCATTTGACTTGTAGGAAAGATCACGTACAATCACCTACAAGAAAAGAAGGACAAGACTTGTTCCGAAGAACAAGTGATGACAGTTCAATAAATAATCCAAGTAATGAAGATCTTAACCTTTGCTACAAGGTTGAAGATTAAAGCCTATAGAGGATGACAAGCTCACAAATGGGTGCAAGAAGAACTTTTGAAAAGGTTCAAGATAGAGGATCTTGGTATCTAGTGACCCTAGATTGATACATAGAATATTAGTAGTAGACGAAGCTACTTGTCACTCCAGTAGATAATGTTTCAATGCATAGAGTATGAAAGATAGAGGGAGAATGATTCTTTGCTTCAGAGGGAGTGACTACAGAATATCCTGAGGTTCGACATGGTATGACAGGATGGATAGATTATTGATAACTCTAGGCTTTACTAAGAGTAAAGCGGATTCCAGCCATTGCTTCAAGGTTGAAGGTGGAAGACCAGTGATGCTCCTGTTATATGTCGATGACTTGTTCTTGACAGAAAATAGGAACTCATTAAAGTTGCAAGAAGGAGACTTGCTGCCGAGTTCAAGATGAAGAACTTGGATATGATGCACTACTTTCTAGGCATGGAGGTGTGACAGAATCTCCCTCGGACAAGGGAAGTATGCAGTAGAGATCCCGAAGAGGTTCAGGATGATGGACTGCAAGGTCATGACCACACCTATGGCATCGAACCTGAAGCTATTGAGTGTTGCTTCATCAAAGTTGGTTGATGCCACAATGTATCGTCAGATGATTTGTTCCTTGATGTACCTAATGAATACGAGACCAGATATTTGCTTTGCTCTGAACACATTGAGACATGTTCACCTGATGGTTGCAAAGCATGCAGTGAGGTACCTAAAGGGTACAGTTGATTATGGGCTCAAATATGAAGCGAATCAGAAGATTAACCTGGAGGGTTATGTGGATTCATATTGGGCAGGCAGTGCCATTGATAAGAAGAGCACTTCGGGATGCTACTTCAGTATGAGATCAAGTGTGATCTCTTGGTTTGGCAGGATGGAGTCCTGCATGGTACTGAGTACAGCTGAGGCAAAATATGTTGCCACTTGCTACTTAGGAGAGAGGAGCAGTGAAGCTCCAGTGTGTGATCCAGATCGAGATCTCTCAAAAGAGGGAGTTCTAGCATATCCGGTGAGACAGGTTGTCTGAACATACATCCAGGCGAAGCTCGTAGGTTGCTCAGACGTAATCGATCCTGTAGGTTGTCCTTGGATGTAATGGGTCCTGGCAAAGCTCACAGGTTATCCTTGGACGTAATCAGCCTTGATGTGATTCTATGCTAGAAATGGCCAGAGTGAAGTTTGAGTAATTTAGGGAGAAGCTCTGTGTTCTCCAGATCAAGGTTCCTTCCAAGGGGAAGTGATGAGTCCATGAGCCCATCTGACATGGTGAGAGGATTGGTTCCTTCCATGGTCAGATATGAGCGCCTTGGCCTTTCTGACATGGTGGAAGGCTGAGCTTCACATGGTCAGATGTAAGTGCAGAGATGTTCTTATGTGATTGTGGGTTGTGTTACCACATGATCAGTGCAGAGATATTCTGATGTGATTGTGGGATGTGTTCCCACATGATCAATGCAGATCCATTTTGATGTGATTGAGGGATTTATTCCCACATGATCATATATAAGTGTTGAAGGCCATTCTCTAGGATAATGGAGGGACCTGGTCAGTTATCAGGAACACTCAGCTTAGTGCTGAGAGGCCATTCTTTGGGAGAATGGAGGCACCTGGTCAGTTACTAGGAACACTCAGCTTAGTGTTGAGAGGCCATTCTCTGGGAGAATGGAGGCACCTGGTCAGTTACCAGGAACACTCAGCTTAGTGTTGAGATGCCATTCTCTGGGAGAATGGAGGCACCTGGTCAGCTACCAGGAACACTCAGCTTAGTGCTGAGAGGCCATTCTCTGGGAGAATGAAGGCACCTAGTCAGTTACTAGGAACACTCAGCTTAGTGCTGAGATGCCATTCTCTGGGAGAATGGAGGCACTTGGTCAGTTACCAGGAATACTCAACCTAGAGCTGAGAGTCCTTCTGACACGATGAGGTCGGATGTAAGTGCATAGCCCTTCCATGGATGGTAGTAGTTGTGTCCTATCATGCTGATGGTTGTAATTGCTGGGCCTTTTCACAGATGATAGTAGGTGTGTCCTATCATGCTGATGGTTGTAAGTGTTGGGCCTTTTCACAGATGATAGTAGGTGTGTCCTATTATGCTGGTGAATGTAAGTGTTGGGCCTTTCTGACATGGTGGTGGATGTGTTCCTATCATGGTCAGATGTAAGTGCTGGGCATGCCTTTCTGACATGGTTGTTGGATGTGTTCCTCCCATGGTCAGATGTAAGTGTTGGGTGGGCCATTCTGACTTAGGGTCAGATATAAGCGCTGAAGAAGACCTACATGGAAGCTAGGCCTACAACCAGCATGAAAAAGGGCCGGCTCTATATAACTTCCTGTGATGAGAAGAATGAAGAGATAGCACCATTTGATTGAGATAGCGGAAGCAGTGATGATGATGATGATTTAGTGATGCTCCAGATCAAGTGATGATCGAGACTCGATGATGATCCAATGATGATCCAGACATGATGAAGATGGCTTAACAATGAAGATGACTTGAGGATGAAGATGACTTGATGATGATCCAAATGATACAGAGAAGAAGACTTGTGCTGATAAATTGTGTCGAGAGAACACCTTCCTAGTTAAGAGGGAGTGTTGATGTATTTGTAACTTCAGAATGTATTCACTTGTATATCTTATGTATTGTACCCCGATGTTTATTCTGGGAAGTATCTGTAATGTAATTGAGTCATCTCATGCCCCGATGTTCCGATCGGGAGATTCAATAATGTAAACAAGTCATGTAAAATCATTGAGGTTAACCCTCCATTGTAAGTCGGGGCAATAGTCCCCACAATTGAGTCAAGTTTAACCCTCCTTGTTGATCGGAGGGCAAAGTCCCCATAGTTGTGGGGAACTAGGGTTATTAGACTCTCATAGATATGTCAACCCTGGTAAGTAATTGTTAAGTGGGGCCTACTTGTTGGAGTGGACATTAAGTGAACGAAAGAATATAAATAGAGAGCGAGCCTCTCTATTTATTACACACACACTCACTCACTGGGGGGCGCATGAGTGAGAGAGAAGAAGCTCTCTCAAGTGAGAGAGAGAACACGCTGTTGGAGATCATCTTTATGTTTTCAGGTTTTACTGCTGCCATTGGTGCTCATTCTATCTCCGAGGAAGTTGCGGGGTTTTCTCCTTTATGGTTTCCCCAAGGAAAATTCTTTGTGTCTCGTCTCTTGTGTTTATTGATGTGCATGTTATTCTCTCAGATAAGATCCTAAGATCATATTGCTTAAATGATAAAAATCTAACATTGACACCAAATGCATAGATAATGGACCCAAAGAAAAAATTTGATCAATTCCTTGTGAGTAGACACCCCCTCCCTCTCATACTTCCCACAATTTTTCTTAGAAACGATAATATTGGTTTATTCCACCATGCAACAAATCCTAAACGATAGTGATCATAGTTTCTCAACTTAGGGGTAATGACAAGAGAAAGCAGATTAGAGAAAATGTAGAGGCCGAAAATATCATGAAGCTGCAACATACATAGGATGTACATTGTAAATCCTTGCATGGTTGAAGTGGCTAGAATAAGTACTCTAATATTAACACCAATAGAGGAGATAGTTTGTCTCGAATTTAATCACTTTGCAATGGACCCAGTATTCAATGTCACGAGTGGTAGATTTTTTGTGAAGGCCCAAATTGAAAGATTCATTCTAGATTTCATAATGAAAGTGTGCCAACGATTCTCTACGGTGGATGAAGAGTTCCAATTATAATCCTTTATGGTGTGTAATCATTTACTTTATATTATATTTTTGTTGTAAGTGCAATGTATTTCAGTTTGAAACACAATTGTTTAGCATCACAATATTTTTCTAAGAAATGACACACTTTCTTAGCGTTATAATATTAAGAAAAAATTGACATGTGCTATCAATAGTTGGTGGATACCAACCGAAACCCTATTACTCTTGGAATAACAACATTTGGGATCTAGACTTCAGCCTGGACAGGTATTTCCTTCCCTTTTCTTTTCTAATTTTGTTTTCAAAAAACAATTCAAAGTCAGTGAAAGAAAAAACTTGCAAGACGCATATGTTTGCGTAAAGAGCCAATGACTATTATTAAGCTCTGGCAGGAAACACATACTACAATCATTAAATCATTTTTCCAATACCAAGATGGTCCCCACAGTCATAAATTTGTTTCCCAATACAAAGAAGACGGTCGTCGGGTCTGCAATAAGACCTCCAAGTTTATAACCAATGAAATTGAAGATAAATGAAACGCAATAAGACTTCCAAGTTTATAACCAATGAAATTGAAGATAAATGAAATGAAATAAAATATATGAGAAAATATAAAAAAATCAATCTATAATGTAAAAGTTTGGGTAAAATGAAAAAAAAAATAGTCAACGTAAAATTAATTAAGAGTCAACGCAAATAGAATGCTATATACACTGCCTTCGACATGTATCATAAGGGAAATAAAGGAGATGGGCATGTATATTTATGTAAATTTAATAGTAAAAATGTTACATAGAAGAAGTATCTTGTTTTACAAATAGAAAAGTTTCATGTATTAATTTAATGTTTAATAAATTATAATTTTAAATTAGATAATAAAATTGGTGTATAATAATAGTTTAAATGTATGATAAAAGAGTCATTTTTAGGTTGGGAGAGGAAATTGATATTCTGAATTCAAATCTAGTTGGAATTATTTTGATTTAATAAATTGTTAAATATTATATATTAATATTATATAATCTAGTTGTATGTGGGTATTTTAGTGTGTTGAACTCATTTTCAAATCCAAAACAATAATATTATCAATCCGAAATTGCAATTTCATAAAAAAATCGTAACCAAATTATAATAGCAAATTGAAAAAATAATAACTTGATAACTCAATAAATAAATAAAAATTGTAAAAGATTTATCCTTTTTATTACTAAGAATAGTTTTTTCAATCAATATGGGATGGTGGGGTCATCCTTAATCCCGATGGACAAATGGAAATTTTATTATGCATGGTGTCTTGGTGAAGCTACAAATAACCAAGCCAAGGCATTGGTTTTATTTCAAGGTATCATTATTGATTCATATAGTTTGTCATCATATGAGATTCTTCAATTATAATAAGGAATATGCGCAATTTGACTTCCCCTCCAAAGAACATATTAGCAAGGCTAATTGAAAAAATTCACAATGAGGAAAAAAACGTTTGAAGTTATCACCTATTATAATGTCTTAAAGGATCAAAATCATTAAGCTAGTAGGTTAGAAGATGAAGCACCTCATTATGGAGTATGGAGATTGAGAATAAAATATGGGATTATGAACTTCCCCGTCCCCTAATCTTGTTATTGAACATCAATTATTTAGTTTTTTATGCAAATACAATCAAATTCCAAGTGGATGCATATGCTTATTAGTGAAGTATGGACTGTTAAGTTCGATGAGCTCTCCATGGATGCGAGTGCCCAATATGCAGCAGGCATGCATGGTAGAGAGAGGGAACGTGCCACGATAAGTGGAAACCCATCCCCCTAATCTCCTCCATTTATATGCATCCTACAAAAGTCATGCACACATGCTTTTCAGTGAGATCTTCGAACTCAGCTTCGTAAACGTCATGATCGATGACCCTGCCCTCTCCTAGCTCACATGGATAGGGTACTTGATCATCATTGCAGCCATGCTTCCTTACTACGATTCACATGGATTTTGTACTGGAGTGCTCATTGCACATGTACGTATTGGTATATCAACAATCCCATCGAGCTTTCCAACCTCATCCCTTTGCGGTTTCTTGTTTGCAATTTTTGTGGACGAGCCCTGTCTACGCGCCCTGTCTGTGAGATTGGTTTGCATGTCCCGACGATGAACTCTCTGTGTTGGATTTTCTCTCTCCGAACGGATCAAATTCACATCTTCTCTCATGAATTCACAACCATATGCTGAGGAAAATATAGATTGGGAATCACTCTTTTGCACAGAAACTCCTCCCCACATCCGCAACGCAATCTCGAACATGGAAGAGGAGGTGTTCGATGAACTCAAGCTCAAGTTAGGTCCTAATGTGGTTATGAAAAATTATTGGCGGCTTAAATTCATTCTCTCTAGGACCATGCGAGAGCGGGAGAGCTTTGAAGATATGGTGAAGCTCACTGTGAGCTTGTTCAAGGAGGATGATGAACAAAATCTGGTTCACATGGCAGAAATTATGCGTCTTTCAGAGCCACCATTCCAGCACCATCAGGGATCCAATGACTTGGATTGTGCATCCAAGGTTAAAGCCACCAATCAATCCAATGAATAAGAAGCAGAATCATCTACGACAAAAGCCTAATGACCTTTCGTCTCCCTCTCATTGTCTTGGCTCCCTGGTTTTGCTTATGATACATTTCAGTATGTCCTTATATTTTTTAGTTTTTCTTATATGAGGGCTGTTATTGTATAAAGGTTGGGTAGCTGCAACAATGTCTAGATTTTCTGTTTGTATATTGCTTTACATAACCCTTTTTTGGTCACAAGTATACAGTCTGACTCCATGTCATGAGTAGACTCGAATATGTAATAGTTTTTCACAGTATAAGAAATAGAAAGGTCCCTGCTTACTTATTAAAAAAAATTGAATGACCTCTCGATATATCCACACATTCAGAAAAATGAAGGTGGGGCAGTCTCTTATGCATGTTATGATCACTATGTAGGAAAAGAGGGGATCATCCCTAGCCTATTTGATAAACTTCCAACTTAGGTGGTTCATCCTTGCGATGAAAACCTTTGAATTATCCATGCTTATGGATCTTGTTGAGGTCTATAGGTTATTGGTTGGTCTTTTGTTCTTATTGTGTTCTTAGTTTTTAGTTCATTTGGTTGTGGGACAAAATGTTGTGTTGCCTCAATCAATATTTGACCTTTAGTTTCGTTGAATTTTGGCTTATTTTGCTTAGACCACAACCATCTTAAATGTTACCCTTTCTATGAAATCTCAGTGATTCATTAGAAGTTGAGGCATGAAAGCCTAATTGTAAATAGTCGAGATAGCTTGGATAATATATCTAACTGAATCCCCTCCCCGAAAGACTTCCAAAGCTATGATCATGTATAAATATTGGAAATAGTTGTCTAGCAAAAGAGGCAGAATGACATGTCAAAGGAAGAATGTACTTTGCTCCATAATTTGATGATAAAACTAAGAAGGAGTTTCATTTTACAATTTTACAATAGAGAATGTCAGTTGGATATGTTCCTAAAGCAGCCCATGAAAAAGCATTGGTATAACAAGCTCATGGGGACATCAGACCATCTCTAGAAGAACCTTAGGAAATCATGATTTTGATTGATTTCAATTTTGGTTTAAATGTTTTGCAAATCTCATTTTATCCTAGGATAATTCTATAGGTTTTTATTAGTAAAATTTGAAATACTTGTATGTTAAGGAAGAAACAAATAGTTATGACCAAATTATGGAAATTACACTATGTAAGAGTTTTTGAAATGTCCAAATATTTTGATTGCACATTCCACCCATCATTAGGGGATCTAGAAAGCCATAAAGTGTAAGAAAATAGTGCGCATGTAGAATATAAATTAAATTAGTTATATAGCCCTTACAAATAGGTTAAAGGAATTAAAAATTGAGTAAGTTACATAAGTTAAAATAATTAAAAATTGAATAAGTTATATAGTTGGGCAAGTGCACATAGAGGCGGGGATTGATTCCATAATCGAGCCCCACCTTCCCTCCCCAAGAATCAAGCCCCCACCTCTATGTGACCCTCCCCACCCATTTTTACACGTGAAGGGGGGTAAATGGGTGTGGAAGGGGGTGGCACTAGAAATAGACAATGGGTAATGAATGGATAAGGAAAAAACTAAATTCAAACATTCGAATAAAAGTAAAGTAAAGTAAATAAATTTACAGTGAAACCTTAAAAAGTGGAATTTGATTTTTAAGGTAAACTCAAGAAGAGGCAAACAAAGGAGAGCATACAAATTTAATTGAAAATTTCAAACAATGGAAAGGTAAGAATGAATATTGGGGAAAAAATAACTCGTGCAACCTAAAAGAAATTCAAAGATGGAAAATAGGAACAAAATCACTAATAATTTGACATGTAACAAATAATTATAAAATCCTAAAAATATTATAAAATGAAAGAATAAGAGAAAACCCTAAAGAGAGTAAATTAAGAAAATGGTTAAGGAGAAAATTTGACAACAATTAGAACAAGAAAGACAGGGTCATGGTTAACGAAAAAGGGGGAGAATATAATAGGAAGATATGAGAGCAATGGAATTACATTAAAACCTTATGGATTAAGAGTTTCCAATATTTACTGATCTCTAATAATTTATGGTCAACCTAAAATCCATAAGTATGGTATCCTCCTTAGGCCCATTGTCGATGCCACATAATAGCCTACTCATGCCTTATCTAGATATTTAGTTGATGTTATGCAACGGTTAATTAGCCAAACCCTTGATTCATTAAAGATTCATAAGATTTCAATAACAAAATTCACAATCTCCATCTGGATGATCAAGATATTTTGTGATCTTTGATGTTGTTTCTATCTTCACCAAAACACTTGTGTTTGAAGCCCTTGAAATCATCTCTAAATTAGTTAATTTTGAAACCCTAAATCTGACCCTTCTTTTCCTATCTTTAATTTTAATTTGTTTCAAAGGCACGTTTTATGAACAACCTAAATGCACAACCATGGGATATTCCTTATCCCTTGTTGTCGCGAGCATATTCATGGAACGTTTTGAAACCTTAGCCATTAACAATTTTTTAAAACCAAAATGTTGGTTTTTATTTGTCGATAATACTTTTGTCATGTAGCCACATGGTCATGTTTCTCTCCAACACTTTCATTCCCACCTTAATAACATTTCGCCTCACATTCAATTCATCATGGAAGTCCAACAAGATAATTCCTCCCATTTCTTGATATTTTGGTCACTCGCCAGCCAAACAATTCCATTTCTCATCAAGTTTATCATTCACGTTAATAAATATCTTCACATTCATTCCCACCACCACCCAAGTCAAAAGCTTCTTATTCTTAAAACCCTTATCACTATATCTATTCACAAAATCGATCCCTAACATTTGAATCAAGAAAGATCCCACCTCACAAAGGCTCTCCTAGCCAACAACTATTCGTTAAACTAGATCAACCATGCCTTTTGTGTTACTCTTCACCCAAAACCCAAGCAACTCCACATTAATTCTCCTCCCCAATATTCAATCTCCCTTCATTATATCCAAGTAATTACTAATCCTATCTCCAAGATATTAATTAAAAAGAATATCAAAACCCTCTTTAAACCTCATAAAACGACTAAGTAATTAATTCAAAGTGTCAAAGATAAACTTGACCCTTTTTTTTTCTCAATGGGTCTACTAAATGCCATGTTCTTGTGGTAAATAATACATTGGGCACCAAACCAATAGATCCATCCAAGCTAGACTCAAAGAGAATATAGCTGACAATGATCTCATCCACCTTCACAAATTTTCCATTTTAGAGCACTCCTATAATTCTAAATACCTTATTTGTTTTGACCAAATGAAGATTGTAGCATCCACTTCTCATTACATCGTGTACGTTATCAAGGAAGCTCTCATAATTGGAAAACATCCTAACAATTTCAATCGAGAGGACAACTATAAAATAAGTCAATGTTTGAAACCATTAATCCATTGGGTTTTTATGAAATTACATTCCTCTCATATTTTCCTATTCTATTCTCCCCCTTTTTGTCGTTAACATTGGCCCCTTCTTTCTTGTTCTTGAGATATCTGCACCATCTTTGAATCCCACCTCTTCAAAATCTAGATACGATTCTCAACCTAGGACTTCGAACACATTGCCGAGGAAGGAGGTTTGGGCATGAACCATCATACCACTGTTCGAGGGAAAGGGAGAGGCAGAAAACCTAGTATTTACAAGCCCCAAGAATGGGTCATGTTGGCGGTAGAACTTGGAAAACAATCTTAAATCAAAAGGGTGCTTAGAGTTGTGGGATCCCTAATAGGGGTTCTAGAAAGTAGATTCTCCACTTCAATTGCATGGGTTTAGTGAACCACTCCCAAAAAATGTCACTTAAGAGGTTGGTCCAATCCATCTATCCAAACACCATTCTTCTTTAGGAAAGGATCTAATTCATCTCCTATTAACTCATTTAGGTTTTGAAGTTCCTTTCATTACTTGGGTCATGAATTGCATCAACTCAGTATCCTTTGTTATTCTCATTAATGGTTTGACTTATCCATTCTTCAAAGGTGAGAGGGGAATCTCACAAGGTTGTCCTCTCTCCCCTATGTTATTCTGACTTGTGGCTTAAGGACTTAGCAGGGACTTAAGGGAGGAAAAAATGAACGAAAACTTCAAAGGGATAAAAATATCAAACTACCTTTCAATCACCCACCTACCTTTTGTAAATGACATCCTGATTTCTTGCGATGGGTCCAAAAGAGATGTAGAATTAGTAGCTAGAATTCTGAAACTCTTTTGTGAATCCACATGAATGGAGATTAACTCACAGAAATCCACTCTATCATGCTTTAGTATGGAATATGGGGATATCCATACTTATAAGGAACCTTTTTCCTTTCAAAGTGGTATGCTAGATGAGGGCTTGAAATACACGGGTTTCCACTTAAAACCAAATAGCTACAAAAAGAAAGACTGGATGTGGTTAATACCAAAGCTCAAGAAAAGGCTCCATATCTGGTCATATAGATGGTTGTCAAGGGCGGGAAGACTAGTCTTAATATAATCTATGCTTGAAGCTATTCTAGTCTATTGGATGGCACAAGCTTGGATTCTAAAAGGCATTTTGGAATTGGACAGAAGATTGTGTGTCACATTTCTATGAAGCGGTAAAAAATATCAGCATGTAATGCCATGGGTAAAATGGGAAAGATTAACCAACTCCAAATCTCTAGGGGAGTAGGGATTAAAAAATATCCATCGCTTCTCAAAATATTTAGCACCAAAATGTGGATGGAGGCTTCTCACCACCATCTCTTTGTGGACTCATACTGTGGTACAAAAGTATATATATTCCATGACATTCATCAATTGGTTTAGACAACCTATAAAAGAAAGAACAATGCCTCGATTGTGTGGAAGGCCACTCTGCAGTCATTCAACTTAATAAAAAAAGGGTTGGATTGGATGGGGTGCAGAGGTCACCATTCCCTTCCTCCACAGTTGTTGTACCATCTCCACAAAAAATGAATCTCACTCTAAATAAGCTTTCCAAGCCATAAGCAACTACCTTTAAGCACCAAGGTTTGCTTTCCACTAAAGATATGCAACTTAGTAATGGGGCGATTCATGTTGGAATCATTACCTGGAATGACTCAAAGATGTCCATGTTAGGATATAGGATCATGAAGATGAGCTTATATGGATCCTTGATCTGTTGGACAGATACACTCCAAAAAAATGATACTCACAACTTATTACAGAAGCAAACAATAGGGAGGTTCTTAAGTGGTGGAACCCTATCTGGAAATTCAAGTTCCCTCCCAAAGCTAGGCTGCTAATGTCGTGCATTTTGGAAAACAAACTCCCAACATGGGACAATCTCCAAAATTTATGCTTTGAAGTTCCAAACTGTTACTCCCTTTATAAAAACAAGGTTGAATCAACAAAACATCTCTTCATAAGATGTCCCTACACTAGACATGTTTGGAAGGAAAGCTCAAATCGTACCACCTAAAACCTCAGTTGGGAGGGAGCCATCATTGATCAAGCCCTGAAACATTTGAAATTGAACTCAACCAATGACAACTACAAATCCCTTCCACTTATCATTAATTGGGGACTATGGATAACCTGCAACACCCATATCTTCAATGACAAACCCTTGGTTCCCGAGGGAACAAAGTTAATGAGTCTAAAGATACTTTCCTTTTTTCCTCAAGTTAAAGAAGTCTCAACAATCAAATTTATTAGAGAGGAAACATTTGATAAGGACACCCCATGGGCCTAATTCGATAGAGATTCTCAACAAGATGGATCCCTCTATGGGGGTGGGGTTGTTATTAATAAATAAATAAAACCATTGCTTCAAAATCTCCATGGGTTTTGGAAGCGGGCCTAACAACAATGCTGAAGTCCTTGCTCTTAAAACATTAATGTTAATTACACTAGAAAATGGTTGTCAAAGTTTGCAAATATTTGGCAATTCTATGTTGGTTATTAATTGGTTCAACAAAGAACAAAGATGCACAATTCTTAATTTAAGCCCTATTTTGATAGAGATCTAGGGAATTGTAGGGAATTTTAACTACCTCTCTTGCAAACATGTGTACAGGGAGAGTATGCAAGAAATGAACTCATTGTCTAAAGAAGGCCTTTAGGTGGGTAAAGGGGAGATTTAAGTAATATAGTTTAGACATGTACTTCTTTTTTGTTGATTAATAAAAGCTAGCCCAATCCTTTGAGTAGAGTGTGGTATTTCAAGTAGTGCTTTTGGAAGGGATTTTGTTCGAGAAGCAAGATAAGCAACTAAATGATATATGCCAACTCTTATATTCCACATACTTTATTAGATGACAACAATGACAATTTTTTTAAAATACTTTTTTATCTATTAACCACAAGATGGAAAACTTTTATTCTGAGAAATATATGCTATGCATATACCTGTAAATGTAATTTTATACTCATTCATATATATCAGCTCTTATATTCCACTGAATTTCTCAGATGATGAAAACCACCGCCTTTTTAGAATACTTTTTGTCTATTAATCACTGGATGGTAGACTTTTGTTTCGAAAAATATATGCTATGCATATACTTGTAAATGCAATTTTGTACTCATTGATATATATAAACTCTTATAATCCACAGACTTTATCATATGATGACAACCACAGTTTTTTAGAATACTTTTTGCTTTCCAACTAATATATTATGTGCTCTAATTAAAGTTCCAAGTGAGTTTCGACTATAAATTTATGTAATATTGTATGCTTCATTGTTGTAATTTTGTTTGTTCTCATCTCCGTTTCATTGTTGTAATTTTAACTACCTCTCTTGCAAACATGTGTATAGAGATTGTAGGCAAGAAGCAAATTCATTATCTAAATAAGGCCTTCAGGTGGGTAAAGGAGAGGTTCAAGTAATCGAGTCTAGACAAGCACTTTTTTGTTGGTTAATAAAAGCAAGCCCAATCCTTCCAGTTGAGAGCGGTATTTGGAGCAGTACTTTTGGAAAGGATTTTATTTGAGAAGAAAAATAAGCAACTAAAGGATATATATCAGCTATTATGTTCCACACACTTTATCAGATGATGGAAACCACAATTTTTTAAGAATATGTCATGTCCCCATCCCAATGAGACTACTAGTTAGCAATGTTTCACCCACCTACTAGTTCCCTATGTTGGGGAGGAGGCATTATATCTTGCAATAATGGAGCTATAAGACCCAAGAGAACCTTAGTTTACCATCTACACATTAAATTAGGTCATACAAATAATAAATATGGAGAAAATAAAGTGGCATTTCTTCATGAAGACATTTGGAGGTTCATGGAGACCTTGGGTGGCTAGATTCTTCCTTACACATGTCATGACTTAACCCCAAATTCAAAATTATGAGTAATGGAACATTCTTGGAAGGTGAAGAGGTGTCAATTAACATGCAATGGGCTCAAGGATTCGAATAGGTGAAGATGAATAACTCCCCATGGAAGAGGAATAGAATAGGAAGAAACTATGTGCCACTTGGAGAGAGATTCCTTGTGTTTTATGACAACAATGATGGAATATTCTATGAAAAAATCAGACTTAATTGTGAACCTATGACAATCTAACATGTCAGAGCTAAAAATAACCTTCAAGTGGGCGCACTTGGGGTTTGGAAGTAGGAATTCAAATTTGGAGGAAGACAGAGGGATAAGGAGAAGGACAAGTGTCAAGGGGTTTACTAAACATCAAGGATGAGTTGGAGGAAGACTATGGGAGGGAATTCGACCTTGGAGGACATTAGGAGAGTAATAAAAATATGTCATGAGGAATCCTTGGATTTTGTGTTGATGTATTTGTAACTTCGAAAGATATTCTGATGTATATTATCATTGTATGTTGTTGTACCCCCATTAGGGATGTGTGTTACCCCTTTACAGGATGTCTAAATTGTGTCTAGACCTTGAGGTACAACCTTCGTTGTAAGTCAGGGAAATAGTCCCCAGTGTAACATCATGTAATATGTAATTGTGTTCTCTCTAGGACAAGTAGCCCCCATCATCCATGTGAGATGACATGTAGGCTCGTGTCTTATATTTGGTCATTGACTTGAAAGGGTATAAATAGAGAGGCACTCTCCCTCATTTATACACACCTCATACATTCTTTAAGGCACATGAGAGAGAGAGAGAGTAAGAGGAGGAGAGAAAGATAGCTTCTGAACATTTCTTATTACTGCATTTGACCATCTTACTATTCTGAAGAAGTTTGTGGGGTTTTCTCCTTTATGGTTTCCCTGATGAAAATATTTGTGTCTTGTGTATCTTTTATATCTTATGCATTTTGTTGTACTTTTTATTCTTTCAGCTACAATGGAAGCTAATGGAAATTAGGGTTTCATGCCTGAAAACCCTAGAAGAATCAATTTAGTCATTCTAGAACTTTTGCTATATCGTGATATTGGAGAAGGCTCATAAACCAAATTTTTTATAGGGCGAAGATAAATTATTGTTGTACCTTGTGTAAAAGTTTCAGCCTCATATTCACTATACTTCAGGAGATATGGTTCCTCCAATTAAGGGTCCAACCTCCTCCATAATACAGTCATAAACATGTGACCTAAGTATATTTGCTATATCTTGGGCTAGGAAGGTCCAAACAAAATTTCGCAAGATGTTGCAGGTAGGGTATGTAATTTAGTTTATGTGGTACTCTTTTCAGACCCAGAATGTGAAACAGTGACATGTGGAAGTCTGTACAAGTTCCATATGCTGAATAGTACCCAAAACAACCACCTTGGGAAAATTCGCATAAGTCCCACTTGGAGAATCCTTTTATGCTCTAACCTGTGGGGTTAGAATGAACACATATTAGGTTATCTCAATGAGAAGTTTAAGACTGTAAGGGTATGAAACCTCAGAGATACAAATTAATCATTATCAGACATTTATGCAGAAGAAATTGGAAAACTAGGGCTTCCTGTTCCGGGAGCTTCCCACCACTGTTTTCAGAAAAAGAGTACATTGGAAAACTCACCTTGAAGAGGCCCATATTTATGTCCAATCAGAAGTTTGAAATTCCAAGTTTTAAAAATTAGGGTTTCTTTGACAAACCCTATACTAGCAAGCTTCAAAACCAGGTCGAACACCTCAAATCGGTAAGATCTAAATTTTTGTTGTTTACATTTGAGGTTATCATTTCAAAATGACTAATCACACCCAGCTTGATGACAAGATTACTGAAGTTGACAACTTCTGAGTATGGAAGTATAGGATCTCCGTGATCCTTGAAGAAAATGACTTGGATCGGTATTTCAATAAGGAATTTCTAAGAGCCAGAGGGAGATGAGGCTAAGGCTAGAGCCAAGAGAATCATTGCAAATTTTATTAAAGATCATCTCATCCCTCATGTGTCATCCTTGAATACACCAAAGGAAGTGTTTGATGCTATGATGAAGTAATCGAAGAAGAATAAGAGATTGTTATAACCCCCTTGAATGACCTCCCAAGATCATGGGATTCATTCATTCGAGGAATGTGTGCTAGAAGGAAGTGATTACCTTCAGCAGACTCTAGGAAGAGTGCACACAAGAAGAAAACTTGACTCATAATAAGAGAGGAGAAGATGGGAGCAACTGAAGATCAAGCTCTCACGATTCAAAGAAGATCCCTCAAGCGATGAGGAATATTAAGGACTCAATTCTTGAATAACCTCTTATCCATCTTAGTATTTGGATAAGAAATGATGCTGTTATGAATGAAGAAGATGATGAAGTTGAAGGCTCAAGAAGGAGTCTACCCATGAAACAAATAGAGATAAGTATTCAATTGTCATTTCATGATATTGTTTGTTTATGCATTTTTTTTTTTATATTCAATTGATTTTTGAGTATTTTCATTTATACTATTGAATTACACATGATGGGTAAGAAGTCAATGATGTTGTCCAACATTCCATTACTACTTATCTAGATTGAAACCTCTTTGATGGGATATTAGGAGTAGTACACACTCTTAATAGCATTGAGCTGGAAGGAATATAGAAGTTATTGTATGTGTACGGGATATGAATGAATGTTGTAGCATTGGATAAAATAGCTGAATGGCTATGTGACATATATTTGTCACTATTAATATGTTTTGGAAATTATGATATGTTTCTAATCATGCAACTGAACTTGACTTGTAGATCGTTCCAAAGAACAAGTAATGAAAGGTTAGAAGAGGAATTTGAGGTGTCCCAGGTCAGAGACATCGTGGTGAAAGAAAGAGCTTCAGAAGAATATAAAGAGAACGGTAGACCCACCTCAAGAGATGAAGACCACCTTGGGCATGAGAAATAATCTAAGATGAAGAATAGTATGAGATACTTCCAAAGAAAGAAAGAGGCCTTAAGACACACTCTAGTTATGTGACACTGTTGATCGGCGTCATTGATGCAGAGGCTTCCATATATGAAGACGTAGCCAAGAAGAAAGGGAAGGAGACTACGATCAAAGAGTAACGGTTGATAAAGAGGAATGATGTCTAGGATGCGGTGTCGAGACTGAAAGGGAAGACCGCGGTGTCTTCCATATGGATCTACAAGATCTAGATTACAGTATATGGCAACATCATGGGATAACGACAAGATTTGTAGCATGAGGCTTCTCACAGAAAGAAGGCATAGACTACGAGGAGACATTTGCACCAGTTGTGAGGTACACTTCCATTATATCCATACGTATAGGTATGAGATGGGAGATACACTAGCTGACATCAAGACAACATTCTTGAATGGTTTAGTCAAGGAGGAAGTGTACGTAGAGCAACCACTGGGAGTTGATACACATGACAGGTAGAATCATGTGTGAAAATTAAAGAAGGCCTTGTACGAGCTCAGAAGGCACCCATGGGATAGAACATACAGTTACATGAGGAGCTTGAAGATCACCTAGAGTGGTGAAGATCTCAACCTTTGCTACAAGGTTTAATACGAAATCCTATAGAGGATTGTTAACCCAAAAATCCCCACACAGCTCTCAATGGCCTACACCACCCAAGGAAACCATCCCACAACACTCATTTCACTCCATAAGACCTTCCATGACCTTCCATTTGACCCCCCCACCTCCAGAAGAGCCCAAGGATGAAGAAAAGGGATAAAAACCCCAAAAAGAGCCCAAAATAGACCCCCAGGAGATAAAGCCCTCAGAAAGGGGCTAAAACCCTAAAAGGGGCTAAAATTAGGGCAAAAGGGGCTAAAGGCCCAAAAAAGGGGCTAAAGCCTTGACCAAGGGCTTAAAACCCTAAAACCCCTTGAAAAAACTATATAAGGAGGGTGGGGGGTCCCTCTTAAAACACTCCTCATTTGCATATTGTTATGCTGCCCGTGGATGCTTTGAGACCTCTTTCTCTCAAACCACCCACTCTCCCTCTCATCCATCTCCATTTCTCCAAGCCATTGCTCCCCAACCAAGACAGAGGTGCTCCCATGAGCTAGGGCATGGTGGCCCATTTCCACCTAAGTGAGGTATAATCTCATTTCTGTTCATGTTCATTTGCTTATTTTGTTTCTAACTCATATTGTAATTTGCAGGTTTTCTCCATTAACAACTGTTTGCAAGTTGCTTTCATAGTAGTATAGGTTTCTTTTGCAGGTTTTGAAGGCATAACCCTAACCCACTCTGTGCAGAGGGGTTCAACAATACTTTGTCCCTTCTTTCTTTCTATTATTGGCTTAGATATAGTTTATTTCAGCTGCCATTTACTTGCTCTAGTGTAGCTTAGTTTAGTTTCAATTCGTAGCTCTGTTTTCACTATTTTTACTTCCGTTTTTTACTGTTTTCTAAGGGTAGAAACCAACCCTTGTGCCCTATAGGCACAAGGGAGCCATTTTTACCCCTATAGTGAGGAGAAATTCTCACTACAGCTTTGGTGACTCTGCTGGGGATGATCCCACAGGATCCCTGGGAAAAAATTTCAAGTTTTTCAGTTTTTACCCTAGTTTTCCAAAATGCTCTGTTAGATCTACTTAGATTTGATTTTTCCCTTGTTTTTTGTCAGTGCCGAAGCCTTTCCTAGGCTGATCTAAGTCAGACTAACCCAGTACCAGTTTATGTTGGCCAGATCTAACCCTGTAGCACCAAAAACACCCCTTTCGAGAGCAGGTTTCTCTTATCGGGGGAAAAGGTGCATGAAGGCACACTTAATTGGAAGACAGGCGCGCCCAGGGTGCACTTAATCCTCAGACAGGCGTGAATTCAGCCCAGGAGTCCAAGTTGTGGCTATTTTGGCATTTTGTGTGACCCCTTCGCTCATTTCTAGGAAAATCTTGTGGCCCCCTCGCAGGATTTAGTCCGAAAGGTGCGGCCTGTCACACAGAAGTTGTTTTTGAGTTTAATTAGCAGCAATTTCCAGTTTTATAGGACTATTAGTGCGGTCCAGCCACCTTTGTCCACCATTACAGGTCTCTGTTTATTTCAGTTTTCAATTTTTGCAAATAAATCAATGAACAATGTGTATATGGTAATCCAATCATTAATGTTCAATAAAATGAATTAGCCTAACTAAAAGTAGCATAAAATCAACCATCTTGCTGCCCCCTTCCTCCTTTACCCAGTCATCACCCTTTGGGGTATTTTGGGATACGACGAAGGGACAGCTCGCATAGATCTAGGCACTCCATGGTATTTTTCCTAAACCACTAAAACCAGGTGACCTGGAAGGTATGGGGGGTAGAGAAGGAGGGCTTCTCACGGTGCTAAGCGTCCTCCCTGCTTGACCAATCTAGCACTTGGGAGGTGACCTAAGGATCTACGGTTGGGATTAGTTCCATTGTGTTGAGATCCCAACACCTTCTCTTGGTTGAAGAAGAATACCATTGAGAGGCAGACATTTATTTAGGCCAACAGTTCAGGGTTAATCACGACATTTGCTTACAAATTTCTCTTCAAGTTTGCATACCAAACCATGATGTGGACTCTACCATGAATTCATAAACCATATTGCAAACCAAATACCAGAACAAACAAGCAAACCAACATACCATACCACATAATTAACCCAACTCAGTTCATGACGCTGAGTGAGCCTTAAAAGTTACCAAATTTACACTAAGTTCAATCAACTCTGTAGTCTTTGAGGACATGAGTCCCTGACTGCTATAACTATGGGAAGTACTTGGGCTTTGCCCAGAAACTCATTGTGAGGAGTACCACAGGAACCCCAAAGTAGCTGGCCACTGAGAGGAATTGCCAAGCGAAATGGGCAACGATCCCTTCCGATTTGGTAGAGTCACCCGTGAGGAACAAGCCAAGCGCTGTCTTCCGGTAGTCTTGGTGGCTGAGAGACCACCTTCAGCCAGTAGGAAGCCATTGAAAATGGGGTCCAAATTTCATACCCACCAGTTTCATACGCACAAGCAAACACAATTGATCCTCCACGATCTTCCTCACGCCTAAGAGGCGAACCACCACCATTTGGAACACTCAATTGGCACCGTTGTAGCCGTTCTCAGTGATCTCCTACACCATTAGAGGGCCACACAGCCTTTGATTCTGATTCAGACCCATATTAGTCTGAACCAGACCTCCATACCACACCACCCAACCCCTTGGCTGCTACAAACCGGATCCCTTTTCTGGTCTAACCTTAGCAAGTGGACCCATGTCCACGTCACAACTAGTCACCCATAACATGGAAAGCGGTCCATGCACAGTCATCCTAACTATCATTAGGCAATTTCCACCACCCATAGTGACCAGCCAAGCTGGTCTAGTGGTCACACATGGGGGCAGTGGCCCCTCCACACACATAGTCCCCCCTGCCACACAGGGGGGCAGTGCGCCAACCACCCACATTGCCCCCACCGCCATACAGGGGGGAAATACCCCCGCTACCCATACCATCCCACCCACAACACTTGGGGGCATTGGCCTATCCGCCATGGTGCCACCACAAGCACCCCCAGCCATGCAGATGCATTATGCACCTGCAAACCCGACTGCCATTGCAGCCCCATCCCATATCAATTTGGGGTCAAATATGCCATTCATGGCTCGTTTGAACTTGCCTAACTTGGAAAGATTGATGAATGACCCCATTCATCACCAACCTTTTTGGACACCCATGCTAACTAAGTTGCCTTCAGACATCCCAAAGTTTGAAGGCAAAGCCGGGGAATGTCCCCAAAATCATATTATGACATTCCATCTATGGTGCTCATCCAATAGCATCGTAGAAGACTCCATCAGGCTGATGCTATTCCAACGCACCTTTACAGGTGCCACAACCAAATGGTACATTTAGCTGCCACAAGCCAAGTACCCCGACTTCAACTCCCTAGCCTTCATGTTCCTGCAGTATTTCCAACTCCCTGTCAGATATGATGAAGGGGTGGAGATCCTGTTATCCTGTCGCCAAAACACTGCCACCCACATCACTGACCATATCCATGAGTGGTGGCGCTACCGTAGCTTGTGTAAGATCCAACTTGACGACAGGATCTTCTTAGATTGGTTCCTTAAGACTTTACTCCTGCCCATCGCAAAGGACGTCGCATCGAAACGTCCCCAATCAGAAGAAGAGGCCATATTGAAGGCCCAACAATTTGATCTCATTTACGCCCAGTCTGGATACTTGTATATCGTCATCCTAGATGCTCCCCATCCAAGTACCCCTTACCGCGATGCACCGGGGGCATCCCACGCAGCGGATGGCATTATAGGGTCATTCTCTCAACAACCACTGCCTCGACCGACACCACCTACCGTCGCACCACAACCAAGCAACAACGCCAACGTTGCTTACCAAAACCAAGCTCTAGACTATGCTAGAATGATGTCTCAGTCTGGAGAAACCACTTCCTATGCACAACCTGTGCCACCACAACAGGCTCAAGTCGTGGTTTGGACAACACAATAGTATGTGGGGAAAATTCCCGCATTCATGGCACCGCCACCCCCACAAATCTACTATGCACCACCAGTGCAACAAATCCAAGCCCCCGCCGCCGCTCCACCTGCTCCACCCGCTCCATTGGGACAAGTGTTTGCATAGCAAAATCGTCCCAACCAGCCTACCCCCAACAATCAACAAGGGCAAGCTAGAAATAACCACCCCCGCAACCAGGGCAACAACCAACCGTAGGGAGGCGGTCAACAATCGAATCCTCCCAACAACGCCGCAGCAAACCAGCCAGCCCAGAATTCCCTGCGACCAAATGCACCAATGCGCAATGCCGCATTGCACACAAACCAACCATGGACACTTTGTGAGGTCTATGGGCACTATACATTCGAGTGTCCCCTCATGGGTTGCGCGAAGCAGGCCTTTCGAAACGAGGCCCAACAGGCTGCTAACGCTACAAACCAAGCACAACCCAACCCGACACCATAAGTACCTCCTCCCATGGTGCTTCAAAACCCACTACCAGTCCAAGGATTGGTGGTAACCACTACCCCTCCCCATGCCACTCCCAACATTTCGGGGGCACCACCCACGGGTGAAATAGGTGTCCACCACCTGATGACCATTACCACTGAATAGGTCAACTTACAAACTAGACAAAACTAATACGGTACCACTACTGAACTTGTTGACTCATCAACAACATCTACATCTAAGACAACCAACCTACCTCTCCAGTTACCCCCGTTCCCGCACCCCCCCATACGCAGAATTGCCAATAATGCCACAGCTAGAGCCGTAGTCAGCTATAGCATAGTGGATGATTTGGCCCAAACGCCAACCGCCATGTCCGCTCTTGAGGTACTTAAAACATGCCCAACACAACGAAAATCCCTACTAGCCACTCTAGGGGCAGTAGACCCCTCCAATTCCAAGCTGATCACCTTTGACACAGAAAACGGAGAGCCGCTCATGCCCTCCACTATCGCCTTTCAAATCTCGGTGTCCATCCGGAACTTGGTTGTGCATCGATGCATAGTGGATGATGGGGGCATCCACATGCGTCATGTCTACCTTGGCTTGGCAGAAGCTTGGATCACCAATTCTGCAACCATCTTCCATGACTCAGCGGGCTTATGATGGACATCCCACTAAAGCCCAATGAATTCTCCCTCATGTTCCCATCACGTTAGTCGGGAAGACAGTCATGATTGACATTGAGGTCGTCAACTGGATTACAACCTCCTCCTTGGGAGGAGTTACATGTACGCCATACAAGCAGTCGCGTCAACTGTCTTCTGCCTCATGATGTTCCCCCATGAAGGGAAGATTGTGGCGGTTGACCAGCTCACCTACCATGATCTGCAAGGGTTAACAAAACCTGCCAACATTATCCCTCCCATCACCACCACTGAGCCGCAAGGGGCGACCGCACACGCTAACGCCATCCTCGTAACCAACACTGTGGTTGAAAACACACCAGCTTCCCCACCGTTGAATGTGGGCCCTGGGTTGTTTATCGATCCCACCATGACGACTCCTTTCTTGTTGGTGTCACCAACACTGACACAAAAGCAAACTGCGAACTTGTGCATGGTCTCATCAAGCACCGTTGCACCCAAACAACAACCACAGCCGTAGCCCCAACCACAACCACAACAACGTTCGCAGCCGCAACATCACCCGTAGCAGCAGCATTATGCACAGCCGAAACCACAACCTCACCCCCACATGCAACCAACTGGGAGTTATGTGGGCTCATCCCTTGTCCACACAATTCCCTTCCTCTTTCCCCCACCTAGTGTCATGAGCAAGCCGGTCATGGCCACCTTAAGCCTACCCAACCTTACGTTGGGGATCCCGATGTGGTATTTGGATCCACCAGCTCAACCACCAATGCCCCAGGTCGTGCTAACTCCAGTGCAACCTATTGCGGTTAAGTCTCACCCCCCACTCCGTCCACATAGGCCAACCGTCGCACCCGCATCTGCACCACCCCAACCCAAAAGGGCAAGGGGAAAGAACACAAAAGCCACCGCAAACCATGGCTAGTACCACCTTGTGCCCTCTACGAACAACAGGGCCACCCAACTCAGGATTACCCTGAAATCCCAATAATCCATGCGCATCTAGATGCCATGGATACAAATGAAAACATTCCTGTGTTTGAACTCCCTACCACGCCGGTAGTAAAAAACAAGGCCTTGAGGACAAACCATGCTTGCACCCTTTGCGGCTTGTATGGTCATTACTCCCACCATCGCCAAAACTTGCTCAAATTTTGAATGGCTCTTGCTGACCTATGTCACCATTCCCTTAAGTCTAAAATCACCTTGATCGAAGAAGTTCACCCACCACCTCCTTCGTCAGACACCATGTCCATTTACATGATGTCTAGTTCCTCCGACCAGCCCATCCCCATCTCCAACGACGGTCCATCAGATCTGTCGTTTCATTGTTTCAACAACGAATATGAGATACTTGAAGCTCTGACTACCCCGGAATACCCATGGGACGACATGCATCACCGCTCGTTCTTCCTCCTGGAAGAACTTGTGTCGTAGTCCGACCAGTTTTCTGTGGAGACCAAAGATTTCATCCATGGGAAGGTTGACTGGTTCAAGAACCCAATCCCAACACCCGATGCCTTCGAAGAAGGGAATATGGCGAACATTTTGTTAACCATTAAAATCGACATCTGAACCAACTCTGAGATTGTCGAAGAAATCATGTTGGGGGCATCTTGCTCCCCGGAAGAGGTCGATGCCTACACTGCTCTCTTCCAAGAATTCTGTGACATCCTTTCCTGGTCATACATTGAAATGCCTGGCTTAGATCCATCTATCGTGGAACACCACATCGACACATGGCCTAATGTGGCACTCGTCCGCCAGAAGCAACGGCCCATCCATCCATCCAAAGTGGCTGTGGTGAAAGTTGAGATAGAGAAGCTGCGCATGGCCGGCTTCATTTATCCCATTGCATACACAACTTGGGTTTCTAATCCTATTCCCGTGAATAAAACAAGGTACCATTCACGTTTGCACGGACTTCTGCGATCTCAATGGGGCATGTCCCAAAGACAACTTCCCCACACCATTCATCGACCAGATCATCGATGCATGCGACAGACATGAGGCCTTCTCCTTCATGGATGGTTTTTTCGGATACAACCAAATCCAAATCCATAAAGAAGACCGTTACAAAATGGCATTCACGACCCCAAGGGGCACAATCACCTACCGAGTCATGCCCTTTGGCCTCAAAAATGCTGGAGCCACCTTCCAGCGCGCCATGACATATTGTTTCCACGATTTAGTTCACATCATCTTGGTCTATTTGGACGGTCTCACCGCCCGATCATGAAAACAAGCACAACATATAGACGACTTGCGGCAAGTCTTTTCACGTTGCCATAAGTACAACATCTGCCTGAACCCCCTCAAGTGTGTTTTCTGTGTCCCAGTAGGCCGTTTACTCATATTTATCATCTCCCACAAAGGGATAGTGGTAGATCCCCTCAAAGTTCAGGCGATCCTTGATCTCCCTCCCCCAAGAACTCGGCACCAACTACAAAGCCTATAGGACAAGGCCAACTTCCTTCACCAGTTTATGCTAGAGTATGCAACAAAAGCCTATGGATTCATCTGCTTGCTCTGCACAAAAATCCCTTTTGTTTGGGATCAGCAAGCACAAGAATCGTTCGAGGCACTCAAACAAGCCTTGGCTTATGCACCATTACTCTCACAACCAGATTTCACCCGAGACTTCATCCTTTATGTGTCGGCCTCAGAAAATGCCATTGCTGGAGTCCTGGTCCAAGAAGATGATGCTCACCATGAGCACGTGATTTACTACATTAGTCAGAAGCTAACAGGACCCCCATTGCGATATTCACCCGAGGAGAAACTAGCCATAGCCGTCATCTTCTCGGCTCAAAAATTGCGCCACTCCATCATCGCTAACCATACTCATGTAGTGGCTGATTTGAACCCAATGCGGTACCTCTTAAGCTGCCACCTTGTACAAGGTCGAGCAGCCAAGTGGGTAGTCGTCCTCCAAGAGTTCGACCTAGAATTTGTGTCTCCCAAAAGCACAAAGGCACTCACACTGGCCACACTCATGACCGATCTGCCCCCATTAACCGCATCATCACCCCCCAAGGATGATCTCCATGACGATTTCCTATTCGTCATATCTACTGATGACCCATGGTATGGAGACATCCTTCTCTATTTACGAATGCAAAAGTTCCTAGCGCACTTCAACCACGAGGATAAACGACACGTCTGACATCAAGCCATTCGCTACTTGCTGGTTGGAGATGTTTTGTATCATCAAGGCATTGATACCATCCTATTCCATTGCCTTACCCGTGATGAGGCCGAGACCATCCTCAACGATAGTCACAACAGAGCTTGTGGTGGTCACCTTTCAGGCCTAGCAACAGCCCAAAATATTCTACGCGCCGACTATTTTTGGCCCTCCATATTTGCTGATTGCATAGAGGTAGTAAAACATTGCTGCAACTATTAGCTTTTTTCCCCAAAGGCAAGAACCCCCCCCACACCATTACACCCCGTAGTCATAGTCGGACCCTTCTGCAAATGGGCAATCGACTTCATGACAATCAACCCTGTTTCAGCTAACGGTCACAAATACATTATCGTGGCAGTCGATTACTTCACCAAGTGGGCCAAAGCCATGCCCACATTCGATTGCAAAGCTGAAACCACAGCACGTTTCTTCTTCAACCATGTCATTACAGGGTTTGGTGTCCCCAAACAATTGGTCTCCGATCATGGGGAACACTTTGAGGACACCGTTTGGGCTGAATTATCAACCATGTTGAAGTTCGAACACCAGTACTCATCATCCTACTATCCCTAAGGCAATGGCCAAGTTGAAGCAGTCAACAAAATCATCAAAACAATGCTCCAACGGATGGTAGGAAATCACAAAACTAACTGGCATCACATGCTATTCTCTGCCTTATGGGCTTATCACACATCCACAAAAACCACAACCGGTTTCACCCCTTTCCGCCTAGTACATGGCGTTGAATCGGTGCTCCTTATAGAGTGCCAAATCCCATCTCTCCGCCCCATGGTAGAACTCCTTCCTGATACTTCACCTTTAGAAGAACGGCTCCTCCAGCTCGAGCAAACCATAGAAGACCGTTGAGCTGCCCTCCAATCCATCGAAGCGGCAAAAACACGATCAAAGATCCAATATGACTCCCATGTCCACCCTCGCACCTTCAGCGAAGGTGATATGGTCCTAGTCTATGACCAACCCAATGATAAATTGGGCAAAGGCAAGTTCGAATCACTGTGGTATGGCCCATACGTCATCCACCGTTGCCTCGGAAAAGGAGCATACACCCTCACCGACTCTGATGGACAACTCTTGGAGAACCCATGCAATGGGCTCTATCTCAAGAAATTCTATGCTTAACATCACCAATGACTTGCTTCATTTTCTTTTTCTTGTTTTTCAACGTTTTTCAGCAACAATCAAACGCAGCACCATCAGCTGCTAGTCAAAAGTCACCCAGAACCTGTTCGAGACACCTCTAGGATCAAACTTCTATCTAGTTATGAGACCCTTGTCTCATGTTTAAACAGTCAATTTTGGGACCATTTCCTACAAGTCACCTCGATTCACGAGCCATGACATGACGATGCGAGTGTCTATGAACTGGTACTCATATCACATTGCCCGATCGCAACTCATCCGAGCTATCGGGCCACCGCCCGTTAAGGATTGTACCATATTTTACTTTTTATAGTTATAGTTGTCTTTCCCACCGCACCTTACGCAGACATCTTTGGACCATCGTCCACAAACACCTTTATTTTTCTTCCATGTATTTGGCATAAAAGCGTCCCCGAGCCGCCGCCCGTCAAGTACTGTAATTTTAGCTTTTATTTTATTTTGTTGTCAACACATAGATTGCTTTTTCTTTTTACTGCACCTCTGGACCACTGTCCACAAAACGCTTTCTTTTCTTGCACGTATTTGGCATATAAGTGCCCCTAGACTTGCACTCACATCGCATGTAGTTAAGTCTGTCCACCGCAATACACACACACACGCTCTCCTGACCTCTGTCCGAGAGCCACCTCTATTTGCGTGCCTCTGCCGCGATCTATCCCATGCATGTATTGGTATGTTTGAGAGCCTTCTGTTCCGTCCATACTACGTATATGACCTATGGACCTCTGTCCACTGTCCCGACACGGGGGCACCGCTAGTGCCACCGTAGTCGGTTGACCACATTGGAGTTTCGTTTAAGTTCTTTTTTGACTCCTTAAAACAATGAAAAGATCGCTGAGCGCAGCTGCTTCCTTTCCCGCTTGCTAAAGTATAGGAAATGGTGTCTACATCGTCTCGTTTATCTCCTTTTGTGGGCCATGTAGACCATTTCATGAAAAGGACCTCCTTGGCACACTCAAGCCAAGACCGTTCCCCTCTGCATACTTTTGTGCTTTCTCGGGCAGAGGGGCCGCACTTTATGAAAAAGCTCACCACCGGTTGTCGTTAAGCTCTTTTCCAGCCGTCTCAACAAGAAAATATTGTCAAGCAAACTTGGTTTTGTTCATGCTCGTAAAAGTATCTAAATGACCATCCAGTCAGTATAGGTTTAACCTTTTTCGACCTGATTGGACTACCAACGGTATTACAGCTATGATCCCACTCCCTTGAGTCAGTTTCATTTGCTGCCTAGTCAAGCCTTGCCGTCATACTCTGAACAAAGGAAGTTCGAGTCTCCCTCCCCCCTTGCCCCTGTTCAGTTTTCCTTTCCCCTTCGTCCCCCCCAATTCAGTGAGTCAGTCTGCAGATTGCTTCACACCTTTCGGTTATCCCTCGCGCCCTTGGTCAATGAAACATCATTGCCTTGGCTAAGGGCAAGTCTCCCTCTGTCGACGCCAACACACATATTCCAGAGGATAGACCCATAGGTCCCTATACCTTGGTTTCATTTACATCATTGATGAGTTCCTTGGACCACTTGAGAGGAGTCCTTAGGGCCTCTTGGGATGGTTTTTTCTCACGTGCTCAACTTCAACTCCATCATCGCACCGTTAGGATTCGTACAGGGTTTGTTCCGCACAATATTTGGTTGAAGACCCTGGATGTCACCCGACTCTAGCACATTGGTGAGTCCACTCGAGGGACCTAAATAGGTTATATCCTTTGTGATTTCTAGGTTGCGTTGGAGACAGTGATCAGAAGCCCCAGCAGTGCTTCGATATACCTTTATTATTGAAACAACATACTTGTACCGCAGAGACTCTGACTCTCAATCAGCGAGTCCATACAGCTATGTACCATTCTAGATCCAGCAGACCATCAGTCATTAAGATATAGCATTCCATGAGAATGCCATGGGTCTAATGTATCAGATCAATATTGTATTCAGCCTCACATAGAGGCAACCAACATTGTAACATCAGTTGTATATGATCGGCTCTTGTATTTGAGAGCATAGATCAAATGATTCTTTTGACATTGTCATGAGCATGGGGATGCCCACCTCGTCCATACACATGTCACATATTTACTGTATCTCACCCATTGATGGGAACCAAATTAATACAAAACCAAAATCCACCATGCCCCAGCCCCGAAAGCACCACCTCTCGACAACAAATCCTATGATGTCCATCGGCCATACGTTGAGCTCCTGCCCTCACACATCAGGGGGCAATTTGTTAACCCAAAAATCCCCACATAGCTCTCAATGGCCTACACCACCCAAGGACACCATCCCATAACACTCATTTCACTCCATAAGACCTTCCATGACCTTCCATTTGACCCCCACACCTCCAGAAGAGCCCAAGGATGAAGAAAAGGGATAAAAACCCCAAAAAAGAGCCCAAAATAGACCCCCATGAGCTAAAGCCCTCAAAAAGGGGCTAAAACCTTGAAAGGGGTTAAAATTAGGGCGAAAGGGGCTAAAGGCCCAGAAAAGGGGCTAAAGCCTTGACCAATGGCTTAAAACCCTAAAACCCCTTGGAAAAACTATATAAGGAGGGTGGGGGGTCACTCTCAAAACACTCCTCATTTGCATATTGTTATGCTGCCTATGGATGCTTTGAGACCTCTTACTCTCAAACCACCCACTCTCCCTCTCCTCCATCTCCATTTCTTCAAGCCATTGCTCCCCAACCAAGAGAGAGGTGCTCCCATGAGCTAGGGCATGGTGGCCCATTTCCACCTAAGTGAGGTATAATCTCATTTTTGTTCATGTTCATTTGCTTATTTTGTTTCTAACTCATATTGTAATTTGCAGGTTTTCTCCTTTAACAACTGTTTGCAGGTTGCTTTCATAGTAGTATAGGTTTCTTTTGCAGGTTTTGAAGGCAGAACCCTAACCCACTGTGTGCAGAGGGGTTCAACAATACTCCGTCCCTTCTTTCTTTCTGTTATTGGCTTAGATATAGTTTATTTCAGCTGCCATTTACTTTCTCTAGTGTAGCTTAGTTTAGTTTCAATTCGCAGCTCTATTTTCACTATTTTTACTTCCATTTTTTACTATTTTCTAAGGGTAGAAACCAACCCTTGTGCCCTATAGGCACAAGGGAGGCATTTTTACCTATGTAGTGAGGAGAAATTCTCACTACAAGGATGACAAGCTCATCGATGGGTGGGAGAAGAACTTTTCAACAAATTTCAAGATAAAGGATCTTGGTATCCAATGACCCTAGATGGATACATAGAATATTAGTAGCAGAGGAAGCTACTTGTCACTCCAGTACCTAATGTTTCAATACATAGAGTACGAAAGGCAGAGGGAGAACAATGCTCTACTTCAGAGGGAGTGACTGCAGAAGATCCTCAGGTTCAACATGGTACAACTTACTGATAGCCCTAGTATTTAATGAGAGTAAAGAATATTCCAACATTTACTTCAAGGTTGAAGGTGGAAGACCAATGATGCTCCTGTTATATGTCAATGACCTGTTCTTGACAGGTGAAGAGAAAATCATTAAAGATGCAAGGAGGAGACTTGCTGCTGAGTTCGAGATGAAGGACTTGGATATGATGCACTACTTTCTAGGGATGGAGGTGTGGCAGAGTGCAGATGGAATCTTCCTTGCAAAAGGGAAGTATGCAGTGGAGATATTGAAGAGGTTCAGGATGATGGACTGCAAGTCCAAAACCACACCTATGGCATCAAACTTGAAGCTTTTGTGTGATGCTTCATTAGGGACGGTTGATGCCATGATGTATCGTCAAATGATTTGTTCATTGATGTGCTTGACGAATACGAGACCAAACATATGCTTTGCTGTGAAAAACTGAGCCAGTTCTTGATGGATCTGAGACATGCTCACCTGGTTGCAAAGCATGCAGTGAGGTACCTAAAGGGTACAGTTAAGTATGGGCTCAAGTATGATATGAATCAAAAGACTAACATGCACGGTTGATTCAGATTGGTAGTGCCACTGAGAAGAAGAGTATCTTAGGTTGCTTCTTTAGTTTGAGATCTAGTATGACCTACTGGTTTGGCAGGATACAGTCATGCATGGCGCTGAGTACAGCCGAGGAAAAATATGTTGCCACTTGCTCGACTATTTGTGAGGTAGTATGTTTCTTTTGAAAGATACTATTTGATTTGAATGATCTGACTTGCATTTTTGTTTGATGTAGAGAGGAGCAATGAAGCTCCATTATGTGATTCAGATCGAGATCTCTTGAAAGAGTGAGTGATGAGTTCTAGCATAGCTGTCGAGACAAGTTGTCTAAGCATAAAATCATGGTGAAGTTCGTAGGTTTCTTGGATGTAATTAGTCCTGTAGGTTGTCCTTGGATGTAATTAGTCCTGGCGAAGCTCGCAGGTTATCCTTGGACGTAGTCAGTCCTGATGTGATTCTATGCTAGAAATAGCCAGAGTGAAGTTGAATATTTCAGAGAGAAGCTTGGTTTACTTCTAATCGAGGTTCCTTCCAAGGGGAAGTGACGAGTCTAGAAGACGCAGATACACATAGGATTTTCTGACATGGTGGTAGGTCGGTCCTCCCATGGTCGTTGATGTAAATTCTGAGATTTTCCGACATGGTGGTAGGTTGGTCCTCCCATGGCCGTTGATGTAAATGTCGAGATTTTCCGACATGGTGGTAGGTTGGTCCTCCCATGGTCGTTGATGTACATGCTGAAACTTTCCTGACATGGTGGTAGGTGGGTCCTCCCATGGTCGTTGATGTAAATGTTGATCTTTTCTGACATGGTGGTAGGTTGGTCCTCCCATGGTCGTTCATGTAAATGTTGAACCTTTCCCGAATGGTGGTAGGTTTGTCCTCTCATACCGGTGGATGCAAGTGTTGTGTTATGTGTATATGGGTTGTGCTTTGTGTGATGATGAGATGATCTGAAGATGATGAGGTAACAATAGGGTACATAGGTGTTGCAAGGCATGTAATCAGTCCTGGGATGCTCCTCTAGGATTTGCAGTGCAATATAATCAGTCCTGGGATATCCTCCAGGTTTTGCAAGAGGCATATAATAAGTCCTGATATGTACCTACTTGATGGCTTGCTCACAGAGATGATGACCTGGCAGAGGGATAGGCCTACATCCAACATGAAAAAGGGCTGGCATTGTAGAAACTTCTGATGACAGATAGTATCCGATGATGATCAAATTATAAGAAGATGATGGCAACAACTATGATGAAGATACTATAACTCCTTGATGATGACGATGTGATGAAGACTTGACTAGATGTGTTGATGACTGCATAGAGAGAGAATGCCTTCCTAGTTAAGAGGGAGTGTTTATGTATTTGTAACTTCGAAAGATATTATGATGTATATTATCATTGTATGTTGTTGTATACCCATTGGGGATGTGTGTTACCCCTTTACAGGATGTCTAAATTGTGTCTAGACCTTGAGGTACAACCTCCATTGTAAGTCGAGGCAATAGTCCCCAGTGTAACATCATGTAATATGTAATTGTGGTCTCTCTAGGAGAATTGGGCCCCATGTGAGATGACATGTAGGTTTGTGTGTTATATTTGGTTAGTTACTTGAAAGGGTATAAATAGGGAGGCGCTCTCCCTCATTTATACACACCGCATACACTCTCTAAGGCGCATGAGAGAGAGAGACAGTCAGAGGAGGAGAGAAAGATAGCTGCTAAACATTTCTTATTACTGCATTTGATCATCTTACTATTCTGAAGAAGTTTGTGGGGTTTTCTCCTTTATGGTTTCCCCGATGAAAATCTTTGTGTCTTGTGTATCTTTTATGTCTTATTCATTTTGATGTACTTGTTATTGTTTCATATAAAGATCCTAGATAATATAATTAGATCATATTGAATAAACGATAAAAATATAACATTTTGATCATTTGAGAATTTTCCTTTGGCATTTTGGAAAGCACTAGCTTGTCAATTGCACAATGAGTGCTCACTGTCCATGCTAGTGAGCCAATTTAGAGGGAGTTGGATTCTCATCCAAATTGATTGTTGGAGAGGCCATCATGAAATATGATCTGGATCTTAATAGAGTGTTTTTATTGTATATAGGAGGCTTCTACAGTTCATGATCCATCTCCAATCCCATTCTCTAATTCCCTACTTCATTATTCCCATGTTTCCATATAATGGCGCACTAGTGTGAATGATGCTTGCACCTTGTTGAGTGCAGTTGATGCCCAAGCATGGGTGAATGATTTATGGCTCTGTAATATGTCTCCCATACTCTCTGTAAGTCAAAATTAGTAGAAATACATATGCAAAAATGTCCACATTCCCAAGCTATGGTTTGACTAGTTTCCATGCATTGGTAAGTTAGAGGAAATTTCAACCCAAAATGGGCCTTTTAACTTTTCACCCAAATTCCATGTCATTATGCATTAGCCAATCAAATTGCTTTAAAAGTCAAACACCGTATAGGTCTTAAACAATATTTTATTACATAATCTCATAATAATGGAATATTTTAATATTATAATTTTCTTGGAGAGTGAAATAATATCTGCCCAAGGTGCCCCAAATTGTCTTGGAAAGCGAAATCCACTATGCACGCCTTCTCCACATATTGGAGAGTTATTAATGGATCAAAACATGTTGACCACATTAATTACATTATTATTTTTTTAATTAGATAGAGGTTTTTTTTATACATAAATTTGTGGGTTTATTACCTACCACAATATCAACTGCACCTACAATTTTATATATATATTGAAATATATAATGATATATATAAAAAACATATTTCAAAATATATAAACATAATTAGAAAAAAAAAAGTTTAACCATGTCCTTATGAGTTTATTATATGTTATATAAAAATTTATTAAAAAATATAAAAATATATAAAGATATATATTAGTAATTAAATGTGGTGTTTTTTAAGCCAAAGATAAACATGACCAATATTTTTTATATATACTTAACTATATAAAAAATTTACTATTAACATATTAAAAAATATATAAATCTATATTTAAGTAAACCCTACAACTTACTTCTTTTTTAACTACTCTAATGGTTAACATTAAGTTCATTAAGTTGTTTATTTATTTATTTATTAAATACATATACCTAGGTGGAAAATTTCTAATTTCAGTAAAAGTTTTACAATAGAAGCCGGCCAATGCTGTGCACATCAAAATTTTGCAAATCAAAATTTTGAGAGATGCGCACCAATGCTGTGAACATCAAAGACGCCAGTGAATGCTCTTGTTCAAACATCTTCATTACTGATATCACTGGAACATTTTACCTCACCCATTGAGAAATATCTTCATGCTGGATTAAAATCTGAGCGCATTCTATGGAGTAATGGGGCTGGGATTGCATGGGCCACATGGGATGAGCATCTGCTGGAAACGATAGAGAGCTAGATCTGAAATACAGCTCAACCAGAGCAAAAGCAGCATTAAGGGAGCATTATCAAAACAACCCAGCAAGCCATCTGCGAACATCCAGTGAAGTTTGGTCCTTTTATTCATTGGATTACTGGATAGATATCATTCTTAGGTAAATTCAATACTCAATGATCTTATGTTAAAAATTTGGGCAAAACAGAAGTAAAATTTGGTATCTCTTCTTTTATGTAACAATTTTGTTCCTAAGAGTCTTTATTATCCATTATCTGAGTGTGGTTTGCTCTGACCCTGTGGTTTGTGCATTTCTGATTTTGAAGAATTTCAGATCTGGTCACCTTACATGTTGCTCTTGATTCACTGGGCGTGTAGATTGAGGAGAAATGTAGAAAACTGCACAGCATTAAATAAAAATACCCAATACTCCTGTAGCAACTCATTTTCTTCCCAATGATCACAATAATGGCTCAGTTGCAAATCTAATCTGATACCCAGGGTTGGAATTTCAAATGACGAACACCCGTCAAAACTGCTGGTAACAAACAAAATGTGAAACGTTTTCTGTATTCCAAGCTAAATTTTGACGGTCTAGGCAAAATTTTTGCTGTATTTGACGAGTAAATTGACCCACGACGGGCATTTACCCGTCAAATTCCATCCCTGCTTCACTTCCAACGGCCTGATAGAAAGAAGAAACGAGATCAGCTATAAGTTCAATACGCAAATTTACATAATAAGCTGAAGGAGCATTATTCTTACCGGCATAAGTTGAACCAAGAGTATTTCCATAAGCTGAAGGAGCATTATTCTTCCCAGCTTAATAAGCACCAATTTAAGCAGCCTCCTCATTTCTAGCCTCAGTTCCAGGATAAGTTCCATCCACATTTGCATTATCAGTTGAAGGATCAGTAGCCCAAGCATCACCAGTAAAAGTAAAATCGGTATTATTATTCCCAGCATAAGTTCCAATATAATTCCCATCATAACAAGAAATGAAATTATTTAAAGCAGTTCCATCATCAGGAGAACCGGGCCAGCCTCCTCAGTTCCCAGAGCATTTCCAGGATCATTCCCAGAGCGGCATTTCAGATCATTTCCAGTAACACCTGAATTCCCAGGATTATTCCCAGTGATACCTCTTCCTCAAGGGTGCCCCACATGATTTCTCAACACTGGAACTGCCCTTTCTTGCTCCCACGTGATGACAGAGACAAATATAAAGTTGAGGCTTTTTTCATAATGTAATTAATTATGCATCTTCCCTTTTATTAATGCGGGTAGCTCTTATATTTAGTCAGACGGTTCTGGTCACCTTACATATTGCTCTTGATTCACTGGGTGTGTAGATTGAGGAGAAATGTAGAAAACCGCACAACATTAAATAAAAATACCCAATACTCCTGTAGCAACTCGTTTTCTTCCCAATGATCACAATAATGGCTCAGCTGCAAATCTAATCTGATACCCAGGGTTGGAATTTCAAATGACGAACACCCATCAAAACTGCCGGTAACAAACAAAATGTGAAACGTTTTCTATATTCCAAGCTAGATTTTGATGGTCTAGGCAAAATTTTTGCTGTATTTGATGAGTAAATTGACCCATGACGGGCATTTACCCGTCAAATTCCATCCCTGCTGATACCTCTTCCTCAAGGGTGCCCCACATGATTTCTCAACACTGAAACTGCCCTTTCTTGCTCCCACGTGATGACAGAGACAAATATAAAGTTGAGGCTTTTTTCATAATGTAATTAATTATGCATCGTCCCTTTTATTAATGCGGGTAGCTCTTATATTTAGTCAGACGGTTCTATTTATAAAGATGGCCTAGATTGAGGCATAGATAACCCGCAGATAGCCCTTCTATTTAGGCTAGCCTTTCTTTTAACGCAGATAGCTCCTTATTGAGGCAGATAGCCACTTTGATTTAGGCTTTTAAAGACGTAAAGTGAGGCAAAACTCTATGTATGTCATAATTCTTGGGAGGGCTTCTATATCATACAGGTGAAAACACCCCTTGAGATAAGGCACTTTAAGGCTCTTACATTTAGGTCGGCTTATAGGCTCAACATCATATATGTAATAAGGCTTGAAAGGATCTTAACTTTTAGAGAACCCAGCCCCCCTATATTTAGGGAAACTAGAGCCTCCTTGCTGCTAGCATGACACAGAATTGAACTATTGTTCTCTCCTCCTGGTGTGCTAACGTGACATGCCTGGGCAATGTTTGCTGTAAATGACAGCTAATGTTTGTTAACATAGACTAGTAGATTATCCCTTGAAGAAGCTGCTGCCTTCCACAAATTCCCAGCCAACTGATCAGTGAAGTAGTGGGCACTTTATTTATATAATAGCTGAGCTTGACAAGGAAAAGTGCCCTTCCCACTGCTTGTCATTTTATAAGCATTGAATATTTTTTCTTAATTTTTCATGAGTATTAGAATATGAATGCCCTAAATTGGATGGATACTAAATCTTTTTTTTTTTATGTAGGTTTGTGCATTTCTGATTTTGAAGAATGGCAGCCTGTGGAGAGTATTACCAGTACTTTACGTGTTTTCCATTCGCATATAGGAGAGATACTCTATGAGGGAAAGGATTCCACGTCATTGAGGGAAGAAGGGGTATGGCTTTATAAATATGATTACTTTCTTCCAAGGGGTAAAAGGCTGGGACGAATTGAAGAAGCCAAGTTACCCATACTTCGTGAAATTGGCTTACCACATTCTAATCCATCATTAATTGATTGCATACGTTCAAAATTATTTCTTGAAATTCAATTTGGTATGCGGGAGAAGGGTGGTGCATGTGATCATTTTGGTATGCACTTACCATTTTTGGTTTTTGCTGAAGTGTTCAAGGAAGAGGAATCTATTCGAATGACTAAGAAGACTTTTTCTTGCACAAACCCCTCTGACATGTTATTACGTAACTTATTTTACCCTGGATGGAATAAAAGATTACATCTTGTGAATGGAGAGCAATTAAAATGTGTGTTGAGTGTAGAGACACTTCGTTTTAGGTAATGTATTCAATTTTTATTTTTCCTTTTATTT
>LPNX011113360.1:0-53422 GCA_001517045.1 Pseudotsuga menziesii
ATATACAAAGAATAAGAATGTGTCCATTGGGAATAGCTAAGGTGGTTGGGAGATTTGGTTATTGCACTCCCTACCCGGGTTTGAATCTCGTAGGGGACATTTGCTCTTTGGGAGCCCTTGTATGTAATGAAATATTAGGTTGGTGAGTTGTTTATCGTGAATGGTCCTTTTGGGGGTTTTTGTTCTTTCTCGTTCATGTATACTTGCTAAGTGAGTATAAGAGATATTTTCTCTCTCCTCTTTCCTCTAATTGTCAAAGCTTGAAAGAACACATTATGATATTAGTTTTATAAATTTATTCAATTTAATATTAAAATGTTATTAAAGTTTTTTTTTTAATTTAAACAACAATATGGAATAGCACATTAAATTAAAGTGTTTATATGAACTTATAATATTTGTATTGGTTTATGTTCATCTATTTTTTTCTATTATATTGAGTATATTCAAATTCTAAAATATATATTGTTTTTCTTTTTTCTTTAATTATTTTATTTTTTTTAATTGAATTATATATATTTGTTTATTGTATTATTGTCATTGTAGATTAGCAAAAATTTCTTTTCAAAAAATGTTAGGTTCTAAACAACATGTAGACTTGCTTTTCAATGGATTAAAAGTCATTACATGGATAACCTTTCAAAACAAAAAGAAATTACACAACAATAACATCAAAGAATGATTTAGCATTATAAATGTTACTAAGGTTTTTAATGAAGGTACTAAATTGCCTCATGCATCGAAAGATGTAGATACATTATCACAAGAATATTGTTCTTTTATTTAATGGGATGCATCAAAAAACTTTAATCGCATAGACTACTTTTTACAACACGTTGTGTTGGAGGAGATCGTTGGTGTCACTTCTAATAGAGGAGATAGCAATATTCTAAATGAATCTACATTTTATTTTCTTCATGCAACCAGGTTAAATTATTACATACATTCTTAGATCGTATATATTGCATTGCAATAGGTCTTGTGATAAATAGATAAAAATAATTCGAAGGAAGGACATATTTGGGATCCTTTTCAATTGGTGTTCTAGTGAAGGAACATTGGATGCCTTGTAACGATTTCTTATCAGAGTTATAGCTTGTAAAACTTGAACCTTGGTAAAAAGAAACAATGGTGGTTTTCAAGACATGTTCATTTTTATATGTTGAAATCATTAAGAAATGTGAATATGCAATGCCATGAATGAAAAAATATTAAGTGGGAATCATCCCTAGGTTAGGATGGACAAGAGGAATAAAAAATCCTTAAAAGGTCCTTCCCACAGATAAGACACGACAAGAATTGATGGAGCACAATGTTGAGAGTGGGAGATATGTTGATGAATGAAAATTTATTAAAGTTATATTTCCTTAATGATTTAATAATAAGGTACAATTCTTGATTGCAAACTTTGGATTGCAACTTGAATGTTGTTGCTTGATTTTTATCTTATTAGATTTTTTAAATTTTGATAGTTTTAACAATGGTTGTCATAATGATATTATGCATGCACATATGATGATAATATTGAAATTTAATTACTTTGTATTCCCTAATATTATTTCATAGCCATATAACATGCATCTTTGAAAATTTTCATTTAGTGTATATCTTGATTTGGATTTTATACTATAGGTTCGATGATTTTTATTACAATTGGTCCATTTTGTCTTTGTTTGGGATGTGAGTTTTATGAATAAATTCCATAATATCATAAGTTATAGTGTTTGTAATTATGGCGAGGAAGTTGTTGAAAGGAACTTCAAATTTACTAAAAAAGTACTACTCTATAAATAGTGTGGCTTGGTTTTATTTTATTATATTATTACAATTTTGATATTTTTGATAATATCGAAATTTCCAACATCCTTCATATTATTAATATAACAATTTATATATCAATTAAAAAATCAAAACCTTAAAGGATAAATCTTGAAATACTAGTTACCATTTTTATTTCAAATTTTCAATTGAAATACAAATTCCAAAGATACTTTATAGGGAGCATTAAATGGTGGCCTATAAATATTATTTTTATAGGCCATAATATTAGTGGCATTCATGTATATATAAACTTTGGTTCTAATTTTTAGATAAACAAATTGCACTTGGAATAATAATTGAGGCATCTCTAAAAATTTTAGACATACTAACTAGACTTTGAATAATAAAAGAGGCATTTATGTATGTTTGAAATTTTGTAATACCTTCACTATAATAGATATAGCTTGTGTATTAATTAGTTCACTCCATAGAAGGGATGGATATTTAGGGAGTGTAAATTAATCTTGGCTTTAGATATATTCTATACACATTAAAAGGTCTCAATATCAATGGTATGCTTGTATATATAAGCTTTTATTTTAATTGCTATATATACTAATTGGACTTGGAATAATAAAATAGGCATTTATATATACATTTGAAATTTAATTTGTAATACTTCCACTACAATAGATATAGTTTGTGTCCTAAATAGAGGTTTAGAAAATGCAAATTAAGCTTGGAATTAGATATTATATACACATTAAGCAAATAATTCAAAATATTGAAATCTAAATATACACATTTTGCTATTAGATATTGGCATTTTGATATTAAAATTCACTTTTATATTTTAAAATTAACATTTTTAGAATCCAAAATCACATTCCTCCAATAAAAATTCACACTATTGGAATAAGAAAAACCCATTTTTGGAATAAAAGATTGCACTTATTGAATTGAAAATCACACTTTTTGAATTGAAAATTGCATTTTTTGGGTTCAAAATTATTCTAAATCTGCACTTTTAAAATAAAAAGTCACACTTTTGAATACCAATATTTTCATTTTTAGAACTCATTTTTTCTCTTTAGAAAGACCCATATTGATAGCTTCATAATCAAGATTCAATCTTCTTTAGTCCATATTTTTCCTCATTAATACAAATTTAATGAAATAGGAATTCTCCTTTCAATCTCCCATTCCTTTTGATGCAACCAATGAGTCTAATTATTCCTTTCGATACCAATAGAAATACTAGGAAGGAGATAGAGGGCCCTCTTGTCTTTAACCCCTTCAAAGGTTTAAAAAACTTGAAACTACTCCCTTAACTAATATATAAAAATTAGAATGCTTCAAGCAAGTTTTGATAAAAGGTACCTTGTCTTAACCCCCTCAAAGGCCTAAAAAACCTTGAAACTACTCCATTAACTAATATATAAAAATAAGAATACTTAAAGAAAACTTATATATAACCGATAAAAGAGAGGGCTAATCATGTGAGTTAAAGTAAGCCTAAGGAAGAGTAAATTATGCCTTTGATAGATTAATTTGTATTACCTTGAACATAATATTCTTAGGTTTTACCATAAACCTTCCTTTTTTTTTTGCAATCCCAAATACATGATAGATTTTCCTTTCCTCTAGAAATCATAATTGCTATAAAGTATGACATTTTATATAAAAGAACAACTTTAAGTATATTCAATTGTACAATGAAATAGTGGGGGCCATCGAACATAGAAGGATCTATTATCTTTTTTGGGTATTAGTGACATGAAGGTAGTATTACATGACCCCAATAACTTGCCATAAAATCTTGATTCCTTTACTACTTCAAGGATGCGAGTCTTTGATATAAACTATGGAAAATTTCTATTGAGCATCAATTTAGTCTTGGCTTCTCATCCCTTTACATGCTAATGTCAACATCTTTGATATCTTCCTTCATTAGTTATGCATTAGTTATGCATGCAATTATTCATTTTCATCTTAATTTACTAATCATGGGAAGACCTCGATGAATTCAATAACTTATGTGTGTTAGGTTTCCTATATTTTTATAGATATTACTGGACAACTTAACCTTTAGGTATTTTCATTAATTAATAAATATTAGTTTACCACCATCTTCCTTAGGCATCTTATATATTGTGTTCTTAACTTTTCATCTTTTAGCATAATTCCGAAAAAAATGTATTCTCATCGCTTTGTAATAACTACAAAATCCTACTTCTTTTAGCATAAATCTGAAGAAAAAAAAATGTATTCTCATCACTTTGTAATAACTAATAAATCCTACTTTTCTTGGCTTCTTCCCTCCGGCGATTTCATCATTTACTCTCTTAAAAATTTAAGTTTTTCATTTCCCTTTTCACTTAAAAAATATATATCATTTGAAGTCCTTACAAACAACTCTCCAATCTTCTCCTCCACTTCTATCAAGCCCTTTCTAAAAGAAATTGTATTTTAATTCAAGCCACATTTTGTTATGGCTTTTTTAATCCTCTAAGAGTAAGTAGAGTGTAAAATTCGCCTTCCCAATTGATTTCATACTTCCTCCATTTATCCTTTAATTCCCAACTGTGTTCATACTTCTTCCATTTATCCTTGAAATTTTGAGAAATTATGTATCTTTGATGTAAAGATAAAACCAACGGTGAGTTTAATGAGTTTTAGTCACTTTTCTTTATGATTGAAATTGAAGTTTTTTAACTTATTATTATTATTTTTGCTATAATTTTTCTAATTTGATGGAGTGGTTTTTGGTTTAAGAAATAAGTAATCAAAATCACTTAGGGATCACATCCCTCAAGTAGTTGGATTTTGGGTGTCTCCTTCCAACTAGTTGAAGTGAGGGTGGTTTGTTGATTAGACCTACACCTTAAATGGATGAGTTAGCAAGAATTGACAATTTATTCAAATTTAAATGTAATTAAATTTTTATATTTTATATTTTTAATTTATATGACAATATTATTTCATGAAACTTTTAGGAAAATAGAACTATTTAGTTTATATGAGATATATCTTTTAATCATTGTATAGGTAACATAAAGGTACAAAAATAAAAAATAAAGTAATTAAAAAATCATGTGGATGAGTAGTTTTTAAAAATAAAAAGAAAATAAGACATTCGTGTTTACTCACATAATAAAAAAAAACTAAAACCAATATAAATCCATCTTAAAACTAAATTTATCAACTACCGATATTTTAAAATAAAATAAAATAAAAATACACTTAAGGAATTAGATCCCTAAACTAATATCAAAATTTAAAATAATGATATTTGACACCATCTTAAACTAATGATTTTTTTCCATCTCTAAATTAATCCAAATGGTCAATAAATTTTTCAAATGTAAATTTTATTAATTTACCACATTCCAACAAAAATGTAAGGCATTCTAGCCAACAATGAAACAACCTCCTCCACCATCTTAAACTTATGATTTTTCCCATCTCTAAATTAATCCAAATGGTCAATAAATTTTACAAATGTAAATTTTATTAGTTTACCACATTCCAACAAAAATGTAAGGCATTCTAGCCAACATTGAAACAACCTCCTCCTCCATCTATAACTTATGATTTTTTCCATCTCTAAATTAATCCAAATGTTCAATAAATTTTACAAATGTAAATTTTATTAATTTACCACATTCCAACAAAAATGTAAGGCATTCTAGCCAACAATGAAAAACCTCCTCCTCTTAACTATAGCTTCAATTTTCTTCTCCATAACTTTAAAATTCTTTGACCGTTACATGTAACTAGCACACCCACATAGTTTGTGGTTGGATCATGTCCTTAGGGATCAAATGGTTGAGAGATAGTCATGGAATGGAAGACATTTTGGATTTTTCTTTGTATTCCTTATGTTCTTCTAATTAAACGGGTTTAAGTGTGAGTTATCCATGCCTAGCTACATGTTATCACGGACATTCTTCTTCTTATCCATTTATCAACTATCATTTATTTTTTAATATTATCTTTATTTTTATCTCACATTCTTATAGTTATCTCCCATGAACGGTTATCTATTCATCAACTATGAGTTATCCATTCATCACCTAGATACATTGAATGCCATATATTTATTTTAGAGAGTACATTTGTCTCATCCTCCTCGGTAGATGAAAAACATAACTAATAATACCCCAAATCTCAAATAAAAACTTCTATCTACTTAAATATCATTGTACAAAATATTATATATTTAATTGTTGAAAGTAGGTTGTTAACAAAGTCTAGGTTTTAATGCCGACATGAAGTCATAAGTTCCTTAACCTTACATGCAAATATCATTGTCAATTAGGTTACCTTGTCGAAATATTATAGCTTTATTTATTGCGCTTACAATGTCAACAAAGTCCATGTTTTAACCTTACATGCAAATATCATTGTCAATTGGGTTACGTTGTCGAAATATTATAGCTTTATTTATTGCGCGTACGATGTGAATAAAGTCCATGTTTTAACGCTTACAATAAGTCATACTTATTATGACAGTGGGGAGAATAATGACATCGAGAGCCATCCTACATTCAAACCATCCTACATCCTACATTCAAACTGGTGCAAATTCAAACCATTTTGAATGAAAAATGTGAATAGTGTGTTTAGGGTTTGTTGATACTGTCATATTCAAGTCTTCTTTCCAATACAGTCAATAAATTTGATTTAATCACAATATATTTAAAAATTCATATTACTAAATGAGATCATGGATGATTAATAAGTTTCACCTACACATCCTTGTTCAGACGGACCCGGGATGGAATTCAATGAAAAGTCATATTACTAAATGATGAGATTGAATTCGATGAAGATTCATATTATTGATGATTAATAAGTTTCACCGACTCGTCCTTGTTTAAAGGGATCAGGCGTGGATTTTGATGGGAAAATATGGTAACAAATATCACATCCTTGTTTAAAGGGACGAGTGAAATTTGATGGAGAATATGGTGACAAATCCAATTTACCTATCACAAATTTGTGGAAAATGTATACATGGTTGGTAAATTTTTTTGGAATTTACCATTAACGGTGAGGTGTATTTAAAATTTCAATCATAACCAGATCTAATTGTTTAGACTTAGATAACAGCATTAAATACCCCGTTACTACAATTTCAACAACAAGGCATTTGTTGCTGTGGTATTTGAAATTTCAATTTTAACCAAATCCAATTGTTTAAACTTAAATAATAACATTAAATACAAAGATCCCACAATTTCAACAACAATAAATGCGTTATTGCTGTAATTATTACAAGAGCAATTTTCAAATGTTAATGCTTTGTTAACCGTTTTCAATGATTTAAGCGATAACGCTTCGAAGGGGCAACCAGTCTATGAGTCGCTAGTCTGTAGTAATTTATTAATCGTCGTGGTGGGAGATCGAGGTTAGCATGTGATTTTTGACGATTTTATTTATGGTTATGGTTATGGTTGTGCAAGATTGAAAATCCCCAATTTTCAATGTTTTAAGTGAAAGAGCCTTTTTTTTTTCATCTGAAAAATTGCCTCTGCATGGTAGATTTGACCCATTTACAGGAATGGACACTTTGACCTGTGGGGTAATATCCCTTTTCTTTTCCACATTTAGCCAATTGAGCCACTCATTGTGGTGTAAGGGAAAGAGCCTTACAAACACTCTTGACGGTTTGTCAATAAATCTAATGCAATGCACGACATTCGCGCCTGTCACATTTATTTGGTTTTTTATTTCATAAATGTGGCACATTTATTTGTTTATTTTTATTTATTTATAGGTTGCGTAAGGTGCTTTTAACATTGAACATGCAACTCATCGCCTGAAGAGCCATGGCAACTTCGATTTCGTGCCAAATTGTCAAACTTATATTTGTTTATATTTTATAAACAAATATTTATGTATTTTTGGTTGCGTGAAGTGCCTTGAACGTGCACGCACATTTTTCGCTGCTAGAGCCACGCACGAAGGAATATATAGATAATCATTAATAATCAAATTCTATTTTTTTTTAATTCTATGATAATTCCGTTGGCTTTAGCCCTATCCGTGGTCAATTCTTTATATATATAACAACAATTTTTTATATATAATAACAATAGATTCGATGTGAATTGAGTTCTTTTTATATATATATAAAAAGACAATTCTTTATATCTAATATCAGTAGATTCGATGTGAATTGAAGGTGGGTGCGTTTAGGTTTTAGCCAACAAAGGCCTCCCTATTCAAATAAGTAAAATTAGGAGTGAAGCAGCCTATTTGTTTGCTATTTTGGATAGAGACCACTTAGTTTCTATGCTCAAGGCTGTTCATTTTTTATATATGTAATTATGTTTTTTATTTTGTAATTTATTCATTATAGTTATTAAAAAAACTACATCACTTCTTTTTAGGTGCATTAGGTTTTAATCTATTTTTAAGTTCTAAGAATATAAAGTCTTTGATTATTCATATAAAGTTTAAGTCTTATTCCAACGATTTTAATTGTCATATTTTATATTTATGTCCTTTTAGAATTTAGAAAATTTTGATTAAATTTAAAATTTTAGAATTTACTAGTATTTCAATTTAGTTATTAATATATATGTGAAATGAGGTTTAAGTAGAATGTAACAAGTATTAAGGTGTTAAGGTGGTTGGATGAGCTGGTCCACCTTTGATTTTCACAATAAAGATGTTTTTATATATAAAATTAAGAGTTCAAATTCGAAAATCCTCTTGCACATAAGTTCCCAACTTCAACCAAATATATACACACACATATATATACATATAATAATATATATGTATATATATATTATTATGTTGCACTTGTACCTAGCGCACCTTCAGGTGTGCAGTAAGGAGATAGGGCCATTTTTTCAAGCATGAGGGGTATTATTGGGCAATGGTGGTAATCGTTGGGTCCTTTGTTCCTCCTTTAGGGGTACTATGGCTTAATGGCAGTGTTGACTGCCTTTTAAAGGGGGTTTTAACCTCATGGTTGGTGTCCGGGGTCTCTAAGGGTTGACCAATGGGTCTCATGGTTCCATATCCTTCTTGTGCGCTTTGGTGGCCTTTGCTTCAACTACGAGACACTTGTCTTCATTCACAGCCACTTTGGACACCCTTGTGGCCCTTCAGTAAGTGGGTCCTTTCTCTCCCTTGCCTTATTTCCTCAGAGGAAAAACACCTTCCATGTGAGGCCTTTTCATGCTTTGAGGAGGGCATTGAGGGATTTTACAGCATTATAGAGGTTACCTCCCTCTAGTTCACTACGGCCTTTCGCTTGAAATAATTCGCTTAATTTGAGCATGTTTTGGAACCTAGGGATACAAATACCCCATGTAGCCTACCTTGAGCCTACCTTAGGCTATATTTAATTATTATTTTCTTTTAATTTTTAGTTGACATTTTATAATTTCAAATTGACTTATTGTAAGGCATGTAGGTTTGGATATTTCAAATAGTAACTCTTAGATCATATAAATAGATCTCTTCACTTTCATTTGTGAGAGGAAACTTATGGGATAAAAGATTATGTTTCCTTTTTACCCTTCTTGGGGATCTTGGAGCGATGCACACCTGTTGAGGAGGATATCTTTTTTGGTTTAAAGTAAAATCTCTTGAAATATCTTTGGTTCATGATCTTTGCTAAGGTGATGCTAGAATTGTTTGCTTAACACATGCAGAAGGAGATATCGAAGTTCTTCCCTTGATTTCTCTTTGTTATATGTTGATGGATGATGTTTGTTTATGGTTGAATGATAGCCATTAGTGCGGCATTTTGTCTAAACTAGGTCATTTTCAGACTTTTGTCACCATAGTATTGTGAAAGAAGTCCTCTAGAAGGAGTCCTTAGAAGCTTGGGTCTTAGGTCTTTGAGTGATGTCATAGCTAGGATTCATTTAACAAGCCTTTACAAATGTTCGAGAAGGCCCTAGCTTCCTTGATTCCCTAGGGTTACGGTAAAAGCTTAAAACCCTTGCTTTATTATCATACACTTTCTTTCAAATCTCTTGCATTTTCATGTGTAAAATTTTATTTTCATGGTAGAATTAGGGTTAGAATTAGGTATCAAATTTTATATTAAAAACTCTAGAAAAAAAAATTCAATTTTTTGGCCTTCCTAAAATTTCGGCCCTCTCTCCTACAATTTATCCCTAAAAACCCTAGGGTGAAATTTTAGGAATCCATAAAAACCTAAAAACAATAAAAAAACCCTAAAAAAAAATTTAAAAATCAAAAAATTAGTTTTCTTGAATTTTTGACCTTGGTAAAACCTCCCTCCTACAAATTTGGCTTTCCATTTTTGTCCCTAAAGAAACCCTAAGGCTAAATTATTGGAACCCTAAAAATTCCAAAATTCTAAAAAACCTAAAATGTGTTGTAATTTCCTAAAAAAAAAACCTAAGAAAGGGGACCTAAAGTGCCCCCTCCCTCTCCAAAACGCTCATTTTGCTTCTTAACTCAATGCTACTTTGTGGAAGCCCTCCTTTCTCATTGCAATAGTCCTTATTTGCACATGTAAACACAACAAATACATCTTTGGTTAGTGGTTACACAAGTTCTAAATAATACATACACTTCTCTTAGAACTTTTTTGTGCAAACACTTGTTATATTTATAAGTGGAATGCCTTATTGCCAAAGGAATTGTAAGGTGACTGATATACACTTGTTATTGTATCTATATTTATTATTGGTTTCCTTATTATTTGTTTACTAAACATATTGTTGTGATTGGGCAAATGGATATATATAGACATTGACTGCATTCTTACTTTGTTTTTTGGTTTCCCTACTAGTGCATGCATAAAGTAGTTAGTGTACTTGAAATGTTTCTAAATATATCCTTAAATGGTTAATGATTATTGTTGTCCTAACAAATGATACATTTACTATTGTAACAAGCATTTACATTCTTGTTATTGATGAAGAATGAGTCCACCTAAATGCTATTAGTCAAACTTGCAATTTAATGCTTCTACTTTTTCTACCTTTTCTATTGGCTACACTTGTAATGAATGGCATTTGAAATTACTAAAGTTGGTATGCTAGTTGTACTCACCCAAGTAGTATTTGTATGTATAGAGTGTCAGCTTCATTCCTTGAATTGTCACAGTTAAAGCATTGATCACTAACCCTTCACAATAAAAGTTATTATTTGGTGTTTAAGTGTCTTTAAAAACTTGTAATTAAAGCTCTCCCCTAAAAAGATCTCACTTCCAAAAAAATTATAAAAATGGCTAAAGTGACAATGGTCACTTCCTCTTTCATATGCTTATCGGCCTTACTAGTTGATCTGATCCGGTAATGGGTAACATAATATATAACTTTAAATCCATTCCTCCGAGGAAGAAAATGGTGTATAGTGATTCGAAAGTAGTGGACAAAAATAAGTGCATTCATAAAGATGGACATTTGAAATACCCAAGCCGGACTCGTTTTGAAGGATCCGCATATTGTTAAAACCTTTAAAGGCGGTCAAATGATGTTATTGTGATGTTTCATCCTACAGCTGTACACAGCATAAACTAAAATTTTAGTTTGATAATCTGAGGTACCTTTCTAAGTCATAACTTGTAGGCGAAGTTTACTGATACAACCGGAAGCTTCCTTTGTAAGCTAATGTTAGGTAGAAATATTTGAAAAGAGTGTGGTCAAGTAGCAAAGCAATTAAAATTAAACCCATGTTTTACATCTCCTCCATAGTAATATTTGAAAAGTGTGTGGTCAAGTAGCAAAGCAATTCAAATTAAATCCGTGTCGTGTGGAAAAAGAGAACATTATTTTAATCACTACGGAAAAATCGGAAAAGTTTTTCAAACTGTCCCCAGTCCCCCACTGAATTCAACGTTTCTAGAATAGTGAAAGGTAGAGAAAAAATGGGAACCGAAAAAGTAAAAGAGAGATTCTGAAATAGTCTTTATTGAGTTCAGCTTTCGGCCAGAATTTGTCTCTTGTTGTGCAGTCTTCGTCCCCAATGACTTTCTGGGAGGGTGTAGAGCTATAAAAGCTAACCGCTCTATACATATAAAAGCACGTCGAACGCTCGAACTCCTGGGTGCGAATCCTTCATTCAAAGGCTCTCTGCTCAATATTTTCTTACCAATTCGGTGTCAGAGAGCATTGTTGCAATCAGATGTTGTGTTTGTGAGGAAAACAAGGAAAAACTGGATATTGTACGAGCAGCCGTAACGGCTGTATCGGTGTAAGTGGAAATGACTCCCGGGAGTCCTAGGTCTTTTGACAGATTGTGAACAATATGAACACGCTTGCTCTGAGAAATTTTATGGGTGGCCAAGATCTCTGCAACGCTTGGGAATTTTGGAGACGAAAAGACTGGTCCTGAATAGATTTCGTCGCACACAAGATGAAAGTTCTTCTCGGACACAAAATCAAGCAAGCAACCTTCTCAAGCGGTAGCCTCCATAGTGGTTCCTGATGAGTTTGAAAATTTTGTTATCAAAAGGCCCTTCACTTGTATTCTCCAAGCAATAGCCAGCTGATAGGCTGCTTTAGGGGCAGGTATTGTTTTCTGAAAATCGTTACAACTGGTGCACTGAAGGGGTATGAGCTCGATTGCTGTAGGCCGTTTTACAACTGCTGCAGTAAACAGGTATGAGCTGCACTCCTGTACACCATTTTATATCTCTTTCGAAATTGCACTACCAAAATATTGATGCAGTTGCATTTTCACTAGACTAGACAAGTAGAAACTAACTATAATTAGTCAATATTAGAGCTAAATATGATGGTTTTTTTATATTAAATTTTTAAATACAATTATACAATGCAAATAAGTATTTCAAAATGGTGAAATTGATGAGTAAATTGCTTATAAAAATATTAATTATAAGTTGTGAGTTTGAGCTACTTATAGAAGTTGGTCCACTTTGTATAACACAATGTGTTATTCCTTGAAATTGCAGTCCAAGTCACTCACAACCATATCTGGAAAAAGTAACTAGTGTCACCTTAGTCACTTCTCCAAACTTCTTCTGAATTAGAAACCTCCTAGAGGAGAGCCCTATATTTATCTCCTATGTGTGTATGGTTACTTACTAGTGCCTAATGGAGTCTAGAAAAGGATATGAATAATACAAGTTCATTCATCCAAGGATAAGCCAATTGCATTACTAATTTGTTCCAATAAGCCAATAATAAGTGCAATATGAATGAATTAGCAAAAATACATGGATTACATCATTGCTAAGTAATTAAATCCCACATGTATAAATTGCATATTAACCAACACTAATTTATCACAATAATCTAAAGTAACAATACAAGTAACATGTGACATTCATTCATGCAAGTATTTAGGATAACCTTAGTTATATATAGATAGATCAATTATGAGGATGGCGGAGCTTTTAGGAAGGCCCCAAAATTTTAGGGCGGCCAAATATTTGATTTTTATGAGATTTTTATAAATTTGGAGTCATAAAACTAACCTTAGAAACTAGGTTTTGAAAATGAAAATAGTGTGAGAGCAAAGAGAAACCCTACCCAACCTAAGGCTTCTAAGGAGAAAGGTTAGAAACTAGCCTAGGAAAGCTAAGGCGAAACCGTAAGCCGAGCAATGAGATTTTAGGTCAACCAAATATTTGATTTTTATAAATTTTGGAGTTGTAAAACTAACCTTAGAAACTAGGTTTTGAAAATGAAAATAGTGTGAGAGCCAAGAGAAACCCTACCCTAGCACAAGCCCTACCCAACCTAAGGCTTCTAAGGAGAAAGGTTAGCCTATTGAGGAAGGGTCCTAGGTTAAGAAACTAGCCTAGGAAAACTAAGGCGAAACCCTAAGCCACCCTCACAAGGAGACGCGCAGGTTTTTGCTAAGGTGACAAGAGGAAGGTAAAGACCTATCCTAGGGAAAAGTGGAGCTCTAAGGCCACCACTAAGACTCGGACGTGCACATCCACCAACATCCAACAAAAAGGTAAGAAGACTGACCTTCTTGTGCTTGTGTTCATCCAACAAATCGAAGCATCACCAAAAGCATAGATTCACCCAAGAATTACTAGAAAAATAGCTCGCATTAACCATAAAACTTCCTCACCATGAGCATATTCATCTAGAGAAAACCCTAAGAAGGGTAAAACAAGTGCATAGTGATTTATCCCATAGTTCTCATTTAAAATGAAAGTGAGGAGATCTATTTATAAGATCTCACACTCACTAATACAAATAAAATTTAGGTTGGCATGCCTTAATACAAGTAAATTCACAATTATTAAATGTCAACTTAAAATTAAAAGAAAATAATAATACAATATAGACTAAGGTAGGTTACCTCGGGGTATTTGCATCCACGGGTGCCAAAACACACTCAAATAAGTGAATTACTACGAACAAAAGGTCGGAGCGAGTTGGAGGGAGGGCATTATGCCCCATCTAAACCCTAGAATACTATAAAATCCCTCAGCACCCTCCTCAAAGCACGAAAACGACTTGGCATGGAGGATGTCTTCCTCTGAGGAAAGAAGGACAGGGAGAGAAAGGACCCACTAACTGAAGGTCCAGGAGGCTGTATGAAGTGCTTGGGACTGAAAAATAGAGTCTAGTGGCTGAAGCAGAGGCCACTCGAGTGTGCAAGAAGGATATGGATCCATGAGATCCAGTGGTCAACCCTTAAGGGCCCCAAACACCAACCCTAAGGTTAAAACCCTCTTTAGAGGGCAGTCAACCCTTAAGGGCCCCACACACCAACCCTAAGGTTAAAACCCTCTTTAGAGGGCAGTCAACAGTTCCATTAAGCCATATTACCCATAAAGGAGGATGAAAGGGTCCATCCATGACCACCATCACTCAATAACACCCCTCGTGGTCGAAAAATTTGGCCCTCTCCATGGGGTACACCAGAAGGTGTGTTGGGTACAACTGCAACATAACACATTGATCATTGAATATGTTGTTTTCCTTATGTAGATTTAATACATTGATTATGAAGATGTATATCATTAGGTTAATGATGGAAGATATATATTATTGAGTTAATATATTGATTATGTTGACATATATCATTGAGTTAATATATTGATTATGTTAATACATTGGTTATGTTAATACATTGATTATGCTGCCTTCTTTAGGGTATACAGCATTGACTTAATACATTGATTATGTTTCTTTCCTTACGATATATATCATTGAGTTAATACTAGAAGATGTATATCTTGTTTTGGCGAGTTATATATACAAAAATATTAAACACAATAAATTAAAAGTTGTGAGTTTGAGGTGAGTCAATACTAGAAGATGCATATCCGGTTGTGAGTTTGAACTTAGTTAATACTAGAAGATGCATATCCTGTTTTGACTAGCTATATAAGTTGGCCGACTTTATACCACACATTGAATATGTTCAGGCTTCCTTATGTGGATCAAATAAATTGATTATGAAGATGTACATCATTGAGTTAATACATTGATTATGTTTCCTTCCTTAGGATATACATCATTGAGTTAATGCATTGATTATGTTGTCTTCCTTAAGATATACATCATTGAGTTAATAGTAGAATATGTATATTCTTTTTTGGCTAGTTATATATATATAAAATATTAAACACAAGAAATTATAAGTTGTGAGTTTGAACTTAGTTAATAGTAGAAGATGTATATCCTGTTATGGCTAGCTATATAAGTTAGTTGACTGTGTACTACACATTGATCATTGAATCTATTGTCTTCCTTATGTAAATGAAATACATTGATTATGAAACATGTTGCTTTCTTTATGGAAAACATGTTTCTTTATTTATTACATTGATCATTGAACATGTTTCCTTCTTTATGTACATCAGATTGCTAAGCATAGAGAGAAACAAATAGGCATTGTGTGCCTCCATAAACACAAATAGGAGCTAGTTCTTGCAACCCTAGTTTTTAAGTGAAATCATCTCAATGTGTGGGCTATGGGCTAGCAAACCTTTAAAGGGAGTGTACTAAATATGTTATAGATTATACATATCTACGGTGTTAATGTTTATAATATGCTCCGGCAATGCACTTGTATCAGTATCATTCTTTCGTGATTAAAAAATATAATTTTTATTAATGTCGGTTATATATATATATATATATCTAAGAACAAATCATGATTTTAGTAATGCGAGGTTGGTCATTCAGCAGCATTTTCACTTAAGTATAGCTATTAGAACAAATTAAAAATTAATCAGCTAATACTATCATGCCATTGAAGAATTAACTAATCATCTCTTGCATTAATGAATTTTTTTTACTTCGGTTTTGACAGAAATCTAAAACACCTTGTAGAAGAGGATCTTATACCTATCCGGTGTAGCAGTTGTAACGATTTTCAAATAACGATACCTGCCCTTAAGCAACCTATCGGCAGGCCAGAGCTCGGAATATACAAGTGAAGGGCCATTCGATAACAAATCCTTCAAACCCATAAGAAAGCACTGTGGAGGCTACCACTCTGAGAAATTTGCTTTGCTTTTGTGTACGAGAAGAACATTCATCTTGTCTGCGACGATATCTATTCAAAATCAGTCTTTTCATCTACAAAATTCACAAGCAATATTACAGAGATCTGATTAGTTCAGTGCTCTGTGACACAGAATATGTAAGAAAGTATTTAACATAGAATTGCAAAAGAGACACCAAATTTTCTTGTATGGATTTCTGAGGCTGCAGGTGAATCAGTATAAGTACAGTTCCCCTTGTGGATCATCATCGTCAGTTACGTCTTTTCATGCTTTAAAACCCGATCTGATGCCTCTCTTGGGTTCTATGGAGGCCTCTCAGCATCTTCGATGCCACTTTTGAGTTCTATGGTGGCCTCTCAAACTCATTCTAATTTGCGTAGTATAGTCTGGGCGTTCATTCGTTTCATTCTTCTCATAGTATAGTTACTAATAGTATGCTTCATTAAGTTACTAACAGCATGAGAGGTCTTTATGGTATTGGTAGTGTTACTAATAGCATGAGAGGTCTTTATGGTATTGGTAGTGTCAAGAGACAAGAAAGTTATAGAAAATCTTTTATTTTGTTTGTGGAAAAAGTGTAAGGTCTGCAATTATACTAAAATACTGGCAATAAATATTTTACATGCAGCAGAGTAATAAATGCTACTGCAAGGCTATAGGCACTTGGATCTCAAAATATTGTTTACTTAAAATATATGCTTTGATATTAAGTAAAATTTGCTGTTACATTAAAACCTAAAAACCTAGATAAACCCAACCCAACACAAGATCTTATCACCAAAAAAATTTGTAACTATATACACCATGCTATTATACGGATACTCCAAGTGCCAATCATTTGACTACTAAACTCTACAACTATTGGGTTGGGTTCTGGGATAATGTTTCTCCAGATTCTTTTTACAACTGTAGTGAGACTGGGCGGCTTAGTCTACTAAACTCTACAACTATTGGGTTGGGTTCTGGGATAATGTTTCTCCAGATTCTGTTTACAACTGTAGTGAGACTGGGCGGCTTAGTTTCTGGTTTGCTAGCATTACCCATCAAACCGTGCAAGAATCATGGAATCGGATTCAGTTCTTTAATGAGAGCAGGAGGTCGAATCAAAGATATGATGTGGGAGGGCCGTATGAGAAAAGCCGACTAACGACAAATTCAACTTTCACTGGGGTTTATTGATTACGACAGAACAGAGCAAGCTAACTATTCTGCGTGTGAAATGTTTTCCAAGATCCGAGTGCCCATTGATGTGTTTAAACGGATGCACAGACTGTATTGTTTCATTATGTGCGATCTCAAGTCATCACTTCTATTTTCTATTATACTGAAATAAAATCCAACTATTTTGACGCAAATTTGTTTCTGAATTACTAGCTTGAATTCATGTTACTAAGGTTTATGTTCTTTCATCTACTAATCATCTAGGGATGAGAAAATTGTATAATTAATATTAATTTTATGGTAGATATTGATTGTATGGCTGTCATTCAAATTTTGAAATAAATAATTATTAAAAAAAAGAATATAAAAAATATATGATAGTTAGTTGATGAATAAGTGCTAGCAATTAATGGATAACTCATAGTTGATGAATGAAGAACCAACTTTTCATGACAGATAACTAGAGAAATATGAGATTAAAAAAAGAATATAAAAAATAAATTGATAACTCATAGATAATGAATGGATAACCAACAATTTATGGCAAATAACTAGAGGAATGTAAGATAAAACAAGTGGAAATAGCAACATAGTTGCTAAGTACCTGCCTCTTAAGAAAAGTTTCAAAAAAATAGTAATAGGTTGAATATATAAAAAAAAAGTAACAATAAATGTAGCAAAAAGATGTTCTATGAAACCACCACCAATGTTAGATGGATGACTTCATACTCTTTAAAATAGTTTGAGTTTTTACATATACTTCAATTGGAGGCCTAATAAAACAACCATTGAGTTTGCACAAAATTATATAATTTAAAAGTTGTGTTAGTGAGCATAAATATGTGCTGCACTACAAGTAGTCAATAAAAGTTACGGATCCCATTGAAAAAATACACTTCCCCAAATTCCAGAGAGCTTAAGGTTAAAAACATGTCACAAACAAAATTTATTTACTTGTATTGGATGATTGCGAGGGGTTGTCCCTCCTCTATGAGATCCTGAGCTGAGTCATTTTTACTTGTATGGGATGATTGCCATGTATATTAGAAAATTTATCTCGGAGGAGGGAAAAATAAATGTTAATAACAAAAACAAATAAAATAAAGCCTTACGACAAATAAAATAAAACTATATTGACAAGCTTTCAATGTTTTTGGTCATTATTAAATAGTTGTAGGTTATTTTGAAATTTAGATATTAGTTATACAATTTTTTAGAATCTTGAAAATAAATGAAGTGTACAAAATTCATCAACCTATCTTAAATTTTACATAATTACAATCCAAAATTCCTAATATAACAGACTTGTTACATACCATTAACTACCAAATCAATAACACAATATATATATATATATATATATATATAACTAAAATCATAAACTATATTTATAAATATAAAAATATTTAAATAATTCTATTTTATTGTAATCAAGTCTATCACAATTGAAGATGTAATCTCCAAACCATACATTCAATAAAATTCCAAGAATCTCTAAATAACTTCTACAGATAAATTCTAACTCATGGTACAGTTACAATCAAAATAGCTTCATAATATAATAGAGATATTTGAAAATATAGTCCCCAAACCATACCTTCAATAAAATTCCAAGAATCAAAATTCTAATAATCACCAAGTAGCTTCTACAAAGTAACTTCAACAGTTGGAGTCTAGCTCGTGGTACAGTTGCAATGTAGATAAAGCATTATTAACAAGAAGGAAAGTGGCTTCTTCATAATATAATAAAGATCGTTCCACGTCAAATGTACTAAGCCTAAGTAAAATATACTCCATGTACACTTGTCCACATATCAGCCATCCGATTTCTAACGTCAATCTTGTCCGTCCATGAAAGCTTTTGGCTCATGAAGGCTATAGGAGGCTATCGTTAAGAGTCATAGTGCATGCAATCATAGAGGCTTTACAATAATTTCCGTGAGGCCGCTAAATGTAGAGATGCATAAGGGCATCTTTTATACCGCTAAAAGATCACCAAGCCCGGTCAAAATAGGGAACTCTGCAGGATAAACTATATTTTAAAGGGAAACAGGAGACCAAACCAAGACTTGTCATCTCCTCACATATGATCGAGGTAAAAAATGGCGGTTTCGAATGTCGTTTACAGACAACAATGGAGGGTTACGTAAGCGATTTTGCTGTCTTGCACGAGAATATGTTGCCTGAACACTTACGTGGCCATCCATAAAACTGCGCTTTTCGATGGCAGTTTTGCGGGCATAGATGGCAGAAGCCATGAGCATTGTAGACGCAAGAGAACCCTGTCATACAATTTGCCTTAAAGCAGATAAATGTGGGATGCAGTTTCAAAGGCTTTGAAATGAAAAAAAGTGAGAGATGAAAAGCTCCAGAGGTTTTCCCATCAAAGTTGTTCTCGGCTGCATTACAAAAATTACTTTAGTGTACCGACCAGCTGAGAACTGTGAACGTGGGACATAGTAACCGTGGTTTTAAACACGGCATATTTAGAAATTACTGAAATTGCAATAAATGCAAAGGCCATTTTCTCACCATTATGAAAAGAAAAATCCAGGAACAAGAAGGAACACACCTGAATATAACACTATATTTCTAGGTATTATTAGAGTTATAATACAAACAGAAAACCTCTTTCAAAATGCAAAACACTGATATCTACGAAACATTATGTGCTGAGTTAACTTTAGTTGGCATTGTGGTCACACGCACGATGTTTTAGGATCGATTCTTTTGCACTGTTGGTATTCATGCTGTTTAAGGCATGTTCACAATTACAATATCTATGCCTTATTGGTCCAAGCACACCAAAAAATCCTTGTCCTCTGGTTAGATGTTTCGATGCAGGTTCATATTCAAGAGTATAAAGAAAACACTGAATTTTCCCCGAAGCAACCATTGACATTGAAAAAACTAGTAAATTTACAGTCAAGGGGGGCTTATTTGCCACTTATAGTTGTATCATTTAGGTGGTTCTATTTCGAGATGCCTTCATGATCAAATTGACTTGTGCAGCTCAACTGCTGACACTAGTGCTTTTTACTTGGGTTAGCAATAGTGCAAATTGAAGGGAAAGATTATATATTTAACATTCTAGAGCTTAATTCATGAAATACTTTAAAATTATTTGCGATTAGTAATTCAAATGTTCAGCTGTTCAAACTTCTTACATGGACTTGGCATTTCTAGCCAAACAATGAGAAAGTAGAGCATGGGTATTTATATTTAAGACTCCAATACTTTACGAGTAACTGAAGAGTATTTTCTTATAGGTTGTAAGTAGAAAGATCAGTACCACTATTTTTCCATTCTGAAGTTCTGAAAAACCCTAGCCGTTCTGCTCGAGGGCCTTCGCCCTTCCGGCGGCCTGCATGGATCCGCCTGACCCTGACGCGTTGGAGGAGCGTTTTCAGAACATCCTCGCCTCGCAGCCTGTCGCCCAGTCCGCTGTGGCCGCCTCCTCATGATTTGTCAAGAGGGTGGACGTCCCAGAAGTTAAGCTTAACTCCATTGCTTCAAAGAGAAAAGCAGTAGCCCTATCGGAAAAGGGCCTCATAGGCCTGTTTACTGGTTTGTGGCCATCCCCTCGATCCGTGGACATATGGCTAAATAAAAACTGGAGAACCCTAATCCAGGGGGAAGTTCAGCATATTTTCTGTGGGAAGGGATATTTCACCTTCATTTTCGAGAAGAAGGAGGATCGGGACCTGATTTTCAGAAATGGGCCTTACTTCATGGGCCCAAGAGGTATGTACTTAAATAAATGGGATTTATCCTTCAACCCGGAAAAAGACATACCAAAAGCTGTTCCAGTTTGGGTCAAGCTTCCTCACCTTCCTCTTCACTGCTGGAACGATGAGGATTTTAGAGCCATAGGGAATGCCCTAGGCAAGTACATAGATAAATCCGAGCCGAAGGCCCCAATGTTTTCCTGTGCTCGTATTTGTGTGGAAGTCGATCTTGAAAAAGGGCTTCCAGAGTCCATTAATCTCTCCATTGACGGCTGGAATCATTTGCAGACGGTAGATTATGAGCAAATCCCATTCAAATGTAAGTACTTCCATGAATATGGACATTTTTCCAAGTCCTGTCCGAAGAAACCTGAAAAACCCTCATCAGAGAACGCGGCTAGTGAGGGATGGAACACGGCAAGTGGTAAGAAGACCATCAAGGCTCAAAAACAGCAGAACGCCCCAACAAAGAGCGCCTCCGGAAATAGGTTCGAAGTACTGGAGGAGGAAAATCCAGAAGAAGAAGCTCATGAAGTTCTCCCTGCAGCGTCCCAGGCAAAGGAAAAAGAAGTACCCGGTTCCTCATCCCAGCATCAGGAAAAAGAAGTAACGGAAGGGGGAAATGGGCTTTCAACGGAGGGGAAAGAGCCAGCTCAGAATCAAGAGAAAGAAGTAGCAAGAGAGGGAAATGGGCGCATATCGGAGGGGGTTCAAACCTCAGAAGGAACAGTAGAAGGCTCAATAACAAGATCTAGGGCAAAAACTAGCTCAGAAGATACCACGGACAACTCAATGGAAGAGCCGGAACCGACATCCAAGAAGGGTAGGAAATCAAACAAAATCATAAGAGAACAAGAGGCTGCTAGGGAAAAGGCGGCAGGGAAACAGTCCAACCTAGACTTTCTGGTTAAACCTCAAGTAAGCAAATACATCATCAGTCCAGAAGAGGAGAAAAAAGAGAGAGAAAAGGCTCTAAAGCAACAAAGGAAATAATGAAAATCGTCTCGTGGAATTGTAGAGGTCTGGGGGGGTACCAAAAGATAGAAGTTATTAAGAGAATAAAATCAATGGAACACGCCTCCATTCTTCTTCTTCAGGAGACAAAAAAATCTGCTACAGATAGTATGGAAACACTTCAAAAAGTTTGGCCAAAAGGAACAGGTCTTGCCACTTATGCCAACGGAGCCTCTAGAGGACTCCTCTGCTGGTGGAACAAGGATCAGTTTAAACTGTACACTGCTATGGAAAATAGGAACTGGATGTTCATCAAACTGGAGAACGTTGAAACTCAGGAAATATTCTGGCTGGGAAATGTGTATGGCCCAACGCTGAACGTGCAAAAGGACCAGTTTTGGGACTCTCTGGAAGAGCAAATTGATGGAAAAAAGACCTTCCCTTGCTATATTGCTGGGGACTTTAATGTAACTATCTCTCCCGAGGAGAGAAGAGGAGGAACGAAAGTCAGGGATCCCTATGGCGAAAGGCTAGAGGATTTAATATCGCTTTGGAATCTCACAGATATAGTTCCCAAAAATGGCACGTTCACATGGAGCAACAAAAGAACTGGTCCAAGATATATCGCAGCTAGGCTGGACCGATTTTTGGTAAGTAACCACCTTCTCCGATCTATCCCGGAGACTAAGCTATTGTGCTCTTCAATTTCTGATCATAAGCCCATCTGTTTTTTCTTTCCTCCTGTGGAGAATCTTGGACCGCTGCCCTTCAAATTCAATCGCATCTGGCTGGAAAGGGAATGCGTCTATGATCTTATCTCCCAGGCTTGGCGGTGTTTCATCCGAGGCTCTCCAGCGTATGCCTGGGAACAAAAGTTAAAAAAGGTGAAGGAGACATTAAAACAGTGGGTAAAAAAGCATTACTGTGATCCAACTCAGCAAAAAGAGCTCATAATCAAAGACATGGAATCTCTGCAAAACGAAATGGAAACCTGTGAAATCACCAAGGAGCACTTTGTTAAGGAAATAGAGATGGAGTCAACTCTGCAGAAAATTCTTCGGCAGGAAGAGGAAGGGTGGCGTCTTCGTTCTCGTCTTCTTTGGCTAAAAGGAGGAGACCAGAATACAAAATACTTCCAAAATCAATGCAAAGAAAGATAGAGATGGAATACCATGCGGGAGCTAAAAGCGGAAGATGGCAATCTCTTACAAGGACAGGCGGCCATCACAAATGAGGTAAGGAATTTCTTTGAGCAATTATATACGAATGAAGAACCAGCCTCTCTCCATGTCATGGAGACAATGGTCTCAGATATCCCCTCCCTTATCAATCAAGAGGATCGTCTTAAGCTTGAAGCCCCCATTTCGGAGGGGGAGGTCAAGACAGCTATTTGGAGCCTTCAACCAGACAAGGCCCCAGGCCCAGACGGCTTTCCCATATGTTTCTATAGAATCTTTTGGTACCTGATAAAGAAAGATCTGATGCGTCTCATGTCTTGGATGTCAAAAGGCAATATGGGAGGGGCCACAAACTCTACATTTTTGGCCTTGATTCCGAAGGAACGCAACCCCACCTCCATCAAAACATTTCGGCCTATCTCCCTGTGCAACGCCTCCTATAAAATCTTTTCCAAAGTGCTATCCTTGAGAATCAAACAGATCATCCCTCGCCTTATCTCCCCTAATCAGGGTGGCTTCATATCAGGCAGACAAATAAGCGATAATATTCTTCTTGTTCAAGAAGCCATTCACTCTAGTGTCAAAAGAGGAGAGCCTGGAATGGCCATTAAACTGGACCTGGCCAACGCTTTCGACAGATTAAGACATGTCTTTATCTTCTTGATCCTTCAAAAATTTGGGTTCCCCGACATCTTTATAAAGAAAGTTCAAGCCTGCATTTCCTCTCCCTGGATAGCTCCTCTTATAAATGGAAGACCTTCTTCTTTCTTCAAACTTGCCCGTGGGGTTAGGCAAGGATGTCCGCTTTCCCCCTTTATTTACTTACTGGTTGCCGAATCCTTTAGTAGACTTTTGAATAGGCTTCAAGCTGAAGGCACTCTTCCCGGCATCTCTTTTAGCCCTGGTGTCCCTCCTATCAACCATGCCATTTTTGTTGATGATACCATTCTGTTGGGCCTAGCATCCACTCAAATAGCCAGAAATTTGATTCACCCTCTAGACTTATTCCTCCAATCCTCTGGAAGTGCCACCAATCTGAGCAAATGTCAAATTTATGGCTGGAATAGTCCAGTCGCCACCCTTAGCCGCATCTCCTAGACCTTGCAAATAAAAGTAAATCCCTCATGGACCCACTTCACTTATCTGGGCATCCCTATTGTTAAAAATATCGTGAAATCCTCAATGTGGACCCACATCATTCATAAAATCAAAGCTAAAACCCAGGCTCTGGGGTCGAAATGGCTAAATCTCGCTGGGAAGACAGTTCTGATTAGATCAATCCTATCTTCGTATCCTATTTATACCAGCTCCATGATATTAGCCCCTAAAACTGTAATGAACAATATATGTAAAGAAATCAGGAAATTTCTATGGCAAGGAGGCAAAACTCAGACAAAAAAATTCCATTTGGTGAAATGGGACACGGTCAAGCAAGCTAAAAATCAAGGTGGCCTAGGAATCAGAGACCCGGAACAGATGAGCAGAGCTATGGGAGCCAAATTGGTTTGGAGAATAATCACAGGAAGGAAAGAATGGTGGAAGGAAGTCATTAGGAGAAAATACATCAGAAAACCCAGGACAAAAATGATAGACAAAGATTGGGAGGGCAATGGAACCACTCTCTGGCAATTATGCAAAGCCTCCCTCAGCACAATCAAAGAAAGCTGTTATTGGATCCCTGGAAACGGGAAAAGGATAAATATTTGGGAAAGTAAAATTATGGGCCACCCTCCACGATCCTTACTGCCAGGACAGACACCTCTAGCAGAATGGGCGAAGGAACAGGGAATTTCCACGCTTCATGATATCTCCCGTTGGGACGATCAAGGGCATTGGGTAGGATGGAAAGAGCTTTCTCCCCCTACTCCGTTGAAAGCAGCCGCCGACCTCCTCCTCGCCTCTCTCCACGGAATGTCCCCTTCAAAGGCTACAGCGAAGGACCGAATTGGATGGGGGGAATCGGGGAATTACAGTGTTAAGGAAGGATACAAAAGAATATCCAAGGAAAGAAATGGCATAGACCGACTCTGGAAGAAGGTTTGGAGAGCAGACTGCATTCCCAAGGTCAATAGCTTCACCTGGCTCCTCTGCCACAATAAGCTCTTCACAGCAGAAAACCTTAGGAAAAGAGGCATAAATGGGCCTTCTCGATGTCCTTTGTGTAACTCTGAAGAAGAGACTTCGATTCACATTTTCCTCCAATGCAAAGTCACCCTCCTTGTTTGGGGATCAGTCCTTCCTCAAGGTATGAACTTGCACCTCCTTGGCAGTTTCTCTTAGCTCTTTAAGGAGTGGCATCACTATTTTCCAGGCTCGTTAGGGAATAAACCAATCTTGGGTCATCTCTGGGCTGCTATCCCAAAAAACTTATGCTGGCAAATCTGGTTGGCCAGAAACATGGTTATATTCAAAGAGCAAAAGACTTCTCCAGCCAAAATTGCGGCCAAAACCATAGGGATGGTAATTGAGAAATTTACCGCTAGCAACATTAACCTTCCTGTCCAGGAATCCATCCCAGAGCCGTACTTCTCCTGGTGTAAAGCATTCTTCCGAGAAAAGAGCTCCCTTCAGACCAATGTCATCATCAATCGACAGGCCAAGAATCGAAGATTGCAGCCTTGGGAGATTCGAGTTCCTAGCAAAGATTTTCAAAGCTGGCTTAAGGAGAGGAAGATCTATTCTCTCTTCTTTGATGGTGCCTCGAAAGGCAATCCAGGGGTGGCAGGCACGGGGGGGGGGTCATTCTTGATCCCGACGGAAAAACTGAACATTCCTTTGCTTGGGGGTTAGGGATCAGGACCAATAACGAAGCAGAATGGTTGGCCTTGCTCCAAGGTCTGCGTTTTCTCCAGGCCAAAAAACTCCGCAAGGCCTTAATTTTTGGCGACTCCAAACATGTCATTTCCAAAATAGTAAATGGTTACCCCTCGGGAGCCGTTAGATGTCGGCGCCTGTATAATAAAGTCAAATCTCTTTGGCACCACTCCTATCAGCCTTTGCACATCCTTAGAACCAACAATAAAGCCGCTGATGCCATGGCTAACATCGGGGCAACCCTTGCGCAATGAGTTTATAAACAGGATGGGGATCCTCCCTCCCACATCTATATTCCTTAATGACCCAGGCAATATACATTTGGCACACATTATTCTTTGCAAACTGGATTGTCCCCATGTTAAGGGGAATAAAATTTTATTTTTTGCCTAAAACTATGGTCTCTCTCCTAAGCCCAAGGAAAAGAAGGTCGCGCGCTTGGGGCTTGGGTTCCCCTCCTCACCCTCCCCTCTCATCGAACCCCCTAATCCCTCCCCTCTCATCGAACCCCCTCCCAAACATTAACACCTCCCTGCTGCTGCTGTCCTTCGCCGGCTGCACGCTTTTAATCCTCCATCCTCCTCCCAACGCCGCGTGTACCCCTCCTCGAACCTCCCTCCATCTGGTCACGTCCACCTTAATGCTCATCAGCCCTTGGAGCCTTTGCTTTCATCTCTCGCACGTTTGGGCTCTCGTTTATCCCGGTCCTTCCTCCATCCTCGGCTCCAGAATGACGACCCGGAACCCTTCCTCTGCAACCTCTGGCATTTTTGAAATCCAAAGAACTCTGGGACAGGTGGTTCTGGGCGTTAGTGAAGGGTGGCTGCAGGGCCTCCCTTGGAAGTTTCTCCCATTATCGCGATCGTTGGTGAAAGATTGGCTCGTCCTGGCAGTATTGTCCTCTGGCGCAGGTTTCAGTCGACCAGAATTTCGGGTTGATGAGCAAAGGGATACAGAAAGCGTTTGGGTTTTGGACTCTGGGCAGAACAGGGTGCTGGGCGTTGTGGGATCTTCGGGTCTCTATTAGGCAGGTAATCTCTCGCTGTCTTATGAGTTAGAGGTGCTCAATTCTCTCTTTTCTGCATTCAAGAATCATCGAAGAATTACAGGCAACTCTGTCAACGTGCCTACCAATTTGTTTGCTGGTCTATCCATCTCGCCTGGGGTAAAAGGTATGGCTCACAGAGGCGATTGGATGGACATTAAGAAGAACCTCCGTCGGCTTTATGAGCTTCTAGCCATTAACGTTGTGGACACCAAAGAAATGAGTGAGGAGATAAAAAGGATGTCTGACACAGTAAGCCACACCTCCCAGCAAGTGAGCAACAATGACGCCTGCATAGACGATAATGAGAGCAGCCTCCGGGTAATGCATGGGAAAATGGACAGAATTCAAGAGGATCTGCAGAGATTCATTGAAATGCACCAGTCCAGCCGGGTGAATGGCGAAATCAATGGCGAAGTTGCTGAAGCGGTCCTCCCCATGGAAGAGGAGTCAGTAGTCCAGCCGAGAAACAATAGGAATATGTAGTAATCTGTTTCCTTTAAGTTATGTTAAATGTTTTTTTGCCTCCTTATCTGTTTTCAGTTCGTCAGGGTTTACCCCTTTAGCAGATTTAAAAGCTTTGAACAGTCAGTTTGCAGGGTATTTTGGACAATCCCATGGCTGGTTTTCATTGACATCCTTTTTGATGTATATTCTCTGATGAAACTACTATCTCTGTAACGCATGGCTGTGTGCAGCCCCCTTTTATATATCTATGTTCATAGTTTCTGTTAAAAAAAACTAAAGAGTATTTTCTTGTACAACAATTTTTTGCCGTATTCCTTCAGCTGCAACCGCGTATTGGAGTCATTCATTAAGATCATTATATAGAAAAATATAGGCATCGGATGACTCATAAGCTGAATGTAAATTATTATTTCAGAAATTAATAAAATAATAACTAATTTTAAACAAATATATACTATTTACTTTCTATTGAAACGTCTTTAAATGCTTTATTTATTTGCTGCAAACGGCTAGAGTCTAAAACAAGGACTACTCTATTCAACGCCACATCCACACTGCAAAACCTTTTTTCAACTTCTTCTGGAATACGGTCTGCAAAAAGGAATATTTTGCCAAATGAATGCTATATAATTAAATTTTAAACCTGAACCAAATAAAAGGTGAGAATTTGGAATGGATACATTTGTCGTCTGGATGACATCCGTGGTTGATTCTGCGATGCATAGTATTGGCACTAGATGGTCTTGTTTGCGAGAGTACTTGAGAACCGTCATCTCTACTACTACCGTAAGAATATGGCGTAAAGCAGGAAGTTCTCCTGATTGGATTATCTCGTTCCTGAGAACTGTGTCTCCACTGTAATCACATATTAAAAAATTGTACTGAATGTGTAGTCCAGAGTATAGTAACATTTATCTTGCAGAAAAGCAGAACGCCAAGAAACAGGAAAATATAATTACAATTTGAGATTCAACAGCTGGCTCACTTTGCCCAGGTCTCATGGTCGGAAGTCTGAAAAAAACCAAACAGATGGCAATGGGATATAATTTTTATTTTTTTTAATTTTATTAATATGACGTCATGTTGCCACATGTCAACTCAAATCTAGATACCAAATTCCAAAGATGACATAATCTTCTATCCACCAATCAGCTGTTTTCAAAAATAGTTTTTTAACAAAATTAAAAAAAAATATTTTACAAATCCCTAAGTCATACTTTGCAAAACAGATTTTAATTCTTTATAAATGCCTAAAAAGACACCAACTAATACCAAAGTCAAAAGAGTTTGACTTGCAATCGATTACAATATACCTGCTCAGGCAGGTATAAAAAATGAATATGAAAAATAATTGATAGTTGATAAATGGATAACAATAAGAATAACAACCATTTGATCATGATCCACCCACAAACTATATATGCAAGTATAGATAAGAAATAAAATTATATTAATTTTACAGTTTAATATAAAAGAGATATATATTTTTATAATAATAGTTAATATTTTAAAATTAATATTTCAAAAAAATAAAAATAAAATTTTTATTAATATTTTCTTGGTTATTTGTCATTAATTTTTGTTTATTTTTTTAATTATATGAATATAAAAAAAATGTTTTAAAAAATAATTAAATCCATAAAATTAGTTCGCCTTTGTAAATTAAAACTTACTTGTTATAATACATTATGATTTCTATTAAGATAAATTATTACTATTCTTATCTCTACATATAAATAAGTGTAAACATGTGTATTTTGATTTATTACATCTTGACCATCATTACAATTATTATACCTGCATGAGCAGGTATATTGTAATCGATCGAAGTCAAACTTCTTTGACTTTGGGTATTAGTTGCCCTCTTTTGATGCAGCTTTAAAGAATTAAACCTGTTTTGCAAAAGTATGACTTAGGGGTTTGTAAAATATTTTTTTAATTTTGTTAAAAAGCTATTTTTGTAAACAGGTGATTGGTGGATAGGAGATGATGTCAACATTGGGATTTGGTATCTGGATTTGAGTTGACATGTGGCAAGATGACGTCATAAAAAGCTACGCTAACAGCAACGATCACGGTTTGGACGACTCTTTTGACGGTTTAGACGACTCTTTTGGGGCCAGTTCGGGGAATGGCTACGATACCTCACAAAGGTAGACACAAGAAAAGCACCCATAGTAATAGCTTCCATGGCACCACCCGCGGCTAAAGCTCGCAGATGCGCTCTTCTCGGTATGGTTATACTACGATTGTTTTAATATAATATATAAGCTCTCGCTTTTCAAACCTGAAAACACGATCCAAACGCAGCATATCTCGATCTCGCTCTCGAACGAACTATGCAATAAGCTTTGGATCTTGACCTGATGAGTCTCCAACTGGGACTGCTTATCACGCATAAATCCGTGTAATCGTATGGCTCCCAAAATAACTGGTTCAATCCAATCTACTGACTCTATATCCTTATATGCTTCTGGGGGAACTGGATTTAGAGTTGGATCCCCAATGAATGGAACCAAATCCTCTGCTGACTTTGGAAGGTATAGGTGAGGGAAATGGTAATGGATATGTATATGGCGACAGCGAGGCTTACCATGCTGGTTCTGGTAGTGGAGCCGGCTACGGAGAAGCCGGGAGCGGCTATCGTTCCAGCTTCATAATTTTAGCATCCTCCAACAGAGCAGGAAATACAATCTCAAAGCCAACAAGAGTATGAGCATCATGTTCGTCGTTCATTTTTGGAATAAATGTCTGAAGGAAACTCAATCCTGCGAAGAGCATACCATCCAATTAAAAAAAGAACCACCAAAATTCATAAATCCCAAAGCTTGATTACAGTAAGCTCGAGCCTGTAAAGGGTATAAGAAATGGCTCTTCTACCTTGATTGACGCCTAGAACAAAGGTGTTCCAGGTTTTAAGTGCGAGTACGCAAGTTAGCATATTAATAATTCTGTCACGAATAAGAAACATATGTGGATCTCCCCATGACCCATCTTGGATCTGATTATCTATTAGCCATTTAAAGCTGGAACAAGTGCAATCCATGCTGTGTCATATGCAGAAATGGTAATTTCACCGTCTTCCATCGATCAAAGTATGTACTTGACTGTTTCTATCCAGCTTTTCATCTTTCTGGCCTCTGTACTGCTCTGTCAATTTGTCACAAATTTCACATACAAGAATCAATCATCCAAATTTTCACATTTAAACGACGATGATCAGTATTGATATAAACCAGAACAAAATATTTTCTGCATAAAAATTAGCAAAATAACCTGAAGATTTCATTCTCGTATACAGTAAAACCACTTGAAAAGAAATGAAGAGTTGGAGCTGTAAATATTCCAATTTCTCAATTCCAATCCCCTGTTATCTCAGAACCGAACCCACTGGAATTGCCAGAACCCCTTGCCCTCTTCTGCCCATTAGACGAATCTAAGGTTCTCTTGCGAGTTCTAGTATGGCGAGCAATGCTCTCAGCACCATTAATTCTTTTTTCAGAGGGATAATTCACAGCAATTGAATTAGAATGGCACTCACCTAGAATTGTAGCAGGCTTTGGAGCAATTGGCCTGTATTTGGACATGATCTGGTCTGTTTTTGAACCTTGCCAAGCAGGTTCCTCCCAAATTCATCCCACCCATCATGGTAATCACCTTTCTTCAACCCACAAACACAAATGCATGCAATAACCTGATTACATACGCAGAGCCACAGAATGGTAAATTCACAACCCACAGTGATATATCCACATAGAACACACTACACAGAAATGGATTATTTACATACAAGATAGATGATTTTACAGCCCACCCATCAGGGCCACCACCCTGCTTCAATTCAAAAACCTAGCTGCATGCAAAAATCTAACGGCGTATATACAACGACAGGATGTATTCATAATTCAGAATGATATATACAGATCACACAAGATATACATGAATGAGATATAATAGACATGTGATTTTACAGTGGGATTTAATGTTATTTGTCAATACCACTATGACTATAAGAATACTGATGTAACCAAACAAGAATTATCGACAAATATACTTACAATAAACACATTAATACATAATTAGAATTTGAAGACATATAAGACATAACATGGCTTGCTAGAATTCTAAGAACAGTTTCATTAACCTCATTGAGCTAGACTACAAACTGCCATGGTATTCTAATAAATTATGGCGGGCTAGAATTCTAATAGCAGTTCATGAACCTCATTGAGCCCACACTACAAACTACCATGGTATTCTAGAATCGAAATGCAAAGTCTGTTACCTGCACAATGGCGTTGAAGACAGCATCCCCGGTAGCCTCACCTGCTTTCCAGGTGCCAAGGACGACAGCAGGGATTTCATTCCCGCTTAACAACTTGTATTTGCCTTGGGATGACATTGACCATGGGTAATCCTGTGGAGCAACTGTGTGTGCTTGTGCCATCATAAGATTCTCTCACCACCGTTGTGACCGTCTTTGTTCAAATTTGCAAAAAAAAAACTACACTGATCGTTCACCGTGAATTGTGTGGTCTCATCAGTTTTCCATTAAATTTTATATGTAGTAATGAACACCCAAAATTCAGGTGCCATAGTGTGTCGAATTACACGTGCTAGTGCCAGGATTGAACACTTCGCACTGATTGTGACGCGTATTCCATCTTATTATTATTCGGTTATACTCCCTCAAACTTATAATTCCTTAATCAAATATTATCACATTATATCTTAGCTTCGCTTATCTTGTATGAATATATCAATTGTTTAATAAAAATCATGTTTAAATTAATTTAAGATATTAAAATTTCAAATTTTACGTAAAAGCTATAAAATATCAAAATTGATATAAATCCATAAAAAATTAACCAAAATATATATATATCAAAATTATAAATCCATAAAAAATTAACCAATATATATATATATAATACCTCAAAGAAATTATATATATGTTTCTAATTTAAAATGAATCTATAATTATATTCTTTTAAATCAATAAACTTATATATCCATATATATTTAATAAAATTATTATATTAAAAATTTTACTTTAGTTCCTAATTATAATTGACACTTTTATTTTACACCTATCACAATTGGCATTTAGCTGTGTCAATCATTCAATAACTTCGAGGCTCTTTCTAGTTTAACACACCTTAAATTGATAAAAAATAATGCATTAATCCATCAAAGCAACTCCAAAGAATTAAGGATTACATATAACGACTCCTTGTTTCACAGAATTAAGGATTACATAGAACGACTTTTTCAGCTTCATTTTAGCTATAATCGATCCCTGCACTGCAAGGGTGAGGTGAAAGATCAATATGATCTCTGACTTCATTGTTATTACGATGGTCTAACTTCCAGCAAGGGAAAACTAAAATAAGCATCACGGCACCCACTCCACTGAATAGATATAGTGGAACTTGCCAGTGCAGTACGGAATAATGACTAGTGTCGCTATTCTCGCTGCAGTTATTCATTGAATATGTCTTCAATTATTCGATTATTCAATTGATCTGAATGTAGCTATGAGGATAGCCCTGCCTTTCCGCCAGTGTTTTAAAGGTGGAGAAGAGGGAAAGATACAGGTGGCGTGAGAAAAGAAATGAGAGAATTACATGGAACCTTTGTGCATTATCCTTTGAAGTTGAAGTGGATAGATGTCTATCTCTGCGTTCGAAAGAATCTTTGCATATATTCTGGTGTTTGTTCTATTTTGTCATTTTCACACACAACCATAGAACGACAGAAGGGAGAGCGTTTTGAAAGGACAAAACAGCTTCAATGGCGATCAGAGTTTTAAGATATTGTCCCAATTTTTGAAAACGAAAACTGTAGATGATAGGTTTCCTTTGGGTTCGCACATTAGCTAAGTGTGCAATGTAGGTGCAATAATTTAATGATTAATTGCATTGCATGACACATGTGGAAGGGCGTGTTAGCTAAGTGTGCAACTTAGCTGCAAAACTTGGTGTTAATTGTTGTGATTTGACAAAAGCGATGGTATAACATGAGTTTCAATGTATTTGGTGGAAAAGCATTGCAGTGAAGCACATAAACATGAAAAGCTTGATGGATCCATCATTTAGTGTTCCCATGGCATTAGTCTTCTAAAACTGCAAGTCCAGACAATGAAGATAGTTTCTTAAACATAGCTATGTCGTGAATGACGCATTCAAAATCCCAATATGCCCCGCATGCAACGGAAAAAATAAATGCAACGGATAAATGCAGACGGGTAAGGATAAATGCAATGGATAAATGCAGACGGGTAAGGATAAATGCAACGATGATGCGGGTGAGTAAGGATAAATGCGTTGCTATATGTTGCAGTCTAAATGCAGGATTGCCGCGATGTTTACGCCACCTTTCTTGGATGGCATTCAAACTGCTATGTAGCGTTCAAACTCTCTCAAATTTATCTTTTATTTTGATTAATAACTTTTATTGAAATTTTCCTTTTTTAATTTAAAATTTTTTAATCTATTTATATATTTTGATGTTTCTATAATACATTATATTTTGACAAGTTATATCATTCTATTTTTATATTTTTATTATAAATGAATAATTAAATTACTAAATATATATACTGAGTGAATATATACTTAGTAAGCCTGATAAGATTACTAAATAAACTTTTAGGAGTGACAAATTCACAATACGAAATGTATTTATTGTAATAATATATATTTTTTAAATAAAAATAGATTACAAATTGTATTAAAGGGTGTTGTAACTAGGCTAAATAACTATCAACTACAATTAGCACACTAACTAGGCTAAATAACTATCAACTACGAATAGCACACTAGTGTAAACCAGTGGGGAGGGGTTCTTGACCGGTATTCCCATAAAGGTTGAATTACAGGGCTGTAATTTCTTGTGAAAAAAATTATCTAGGCTAAACAACTAGATAATATCAGCATGCAAAAGTGCAAAAAAAATTATGTTTCAACATCATAGTATGCATCATCTTATAAGTCTCAATAACAATCCATATATTTGATTTGCTAGTAAAATAAACCCTAAAATAGGCTCCTAACACCAATACATTTTTCTAATACATATGTTATTGCAATATTTAAGAAAAAACACATTTTATTAGTGTTTCATGTTCAACTTGATTGGAAAGGCATGTCTTACTTGTCCATTTCCATATTTTATTGAATCTAATATATTGTTTCCTCTTCCCTTTGCCCCACTAGAAAAGAACCCATTGAAAAATTGATTTGAAGTTGCAAAGAGAAACCTTTGATAAGCTCTATTACCCTAGCTTTATGTAAATCATAATATTCTAAATCTTGTATTTTTTTTAGCTTAAATCCTCATAAAGATTAATTTATGGAAATCTTACCAATTCTCTAAAAAAATAACATATCCCTCCACCTAGTTATTTGTTGTCTTCCTTAAACCCCATAACTAATTTCTCGAATTTCTTCAAAAAGCAATAGAGATACCTTGAACCTAACTCTGCTATTCATTGTAACAAAATTAGCTTCCAAGGATAAGTCATTTATTAACAATTCAAAATATAATTACTTATTTAAAACAAGTGAAATTAGCAACAAAGTCGCTTAGTACCTGCCGCTTAAGAAAAGTTTGAAAGAAATAATAATAAGCTAAGTCAGCTTGTAATAACTAAATTAATTCTCTAAATAAATTATTTAAATAATAACAAATTGCAAGAAATATTTTCAATTTAATTTCATGATTTATTTTTATTTTTTTAAAATACTTATATTAAAATAACTTCATAATTTTTATTTAATTTTTTTCTCAAAGTAATATGTATACTTTAATTTATTTGTTTAATACTTTCTATATTAAATTAAATTTATAATCACTAATAAAATAATAATAAAAAATGTTCATTTAATGATTTTTTTTAATAATTTGTAAATTAATATTTAATATATTTATTCATTTAATAACAACAAAAATATATTCAAAATAAATTCATATTCATATCGTAATTAAGTTTAAAAAATATATTAAACATACATTCAAAGTTAATTTATATCTATATCATAATTAAAATTTAAAAAAAATGAAATACAATATAATTTAAAATATTATATTTAAAATTTCAAAAACTATAATTTACAACTGATTAATAAATTTTTAATTTGATATTTTCATTAGTATTTGAAATAAAATAGTAAACATATAAAATAAAAACCAAAAATTTGGTAAAGGAGATTTGGGTTAACACTTTGTTCTACCATAATTTAACTTATATTTAAATTGTTAAAGTGAATTAAATCCATATTATTTTTTTTAAAGTCTAATAATCTAAAACTAATTTTAGTATGTTACAAAAAAAATCATTATTATTATTAAAATAAAACTAATTTTAGTAAGTTACAAAAAAAAAATCATTATCGTTATTCAAATAATTGAATGTAAAATAAAATAGCAACATAGTTGCTAAGTACCTCCCTCCTTAAGAGAAGTTTGAAGAAAATAGTAATAGGTTGAATATGGGAAAAATAACACTAGATGTAACAAAGAGGCTTACTATGAAGTCTTAAGTAAAAACATGATTGCTTAGTCCCTTGCGAATAGTTTGAAGAAAATAATAATAGGTTTACATTTTAAATGGTATAACAGATTACACATTAATAAATATATAATCCAAAATAATTAAAAAACACATGAATAAATTGACATTAATAAGGCCATAAATCTAGGAAAAGTAACATTAGATGTATAAAATAATAAAGAAATAGAATATTACTAATAACTAAATGCAAGCATGCTATAGTTGTGAGAAGCATTCTATGGAAGCATTTCTTGAATTTTGCAAGGAGACCATTATATTGGAGTTTTTTTGTAAGGAAAAAGATATTAGAATTAGAATTCATGCTTACTCGACATTTTCACAAATTGGAGTATTATAAATGGTAAAATATACTTAGGATTCACACCACATACAAATTTATAACATTATAATAACATTATAAATTTATAATAAAATATAAATAAACTATTCTCACAACAATGATATTAATTTATAGTCTTATAAGCTATTATTTCTCATTTCCTATTTATGCTAGTCTATAAAGAAACTTGCATATTTTTATAACATAAGGCAAGAATATTACTAGAAGTATGTAAGGAAGCTTGAATATGATTGTTTTATGCTACATTGCAATAACCTATATTGTATTTAAATGGACATTTTTTAATTCATTTTTGTTTTAATTTCTTTCAAATTGTAATTATATTTGTTTTATCATATATTTTTATAGCAAAATTATCTTATTTCTATATATTTTCAATCTCTTCTAAGAGGAAAGTATAAGCAGCCTTGTTGCTATTTCACTTGTTTAAAATAGTTCTATATAATATTTTAAAAAATAAATAATAATAATATAAATTTTTTATTAGTTTTTTTATTATTATTTGTTATTAATTTTTTCTTTTAGTTTTTAAATATTTTTATATAAAAAAATTGTTATTAAAAATAATTAAATACATAAAATTAATTTCTTTTGTAAATTAAACCTTGCATATTATTATTATTATTATTTTTCCAAAGAAAAAATTCGTAAATATTTTATTCACAATCAGCACATGGCCCTCAAAGTCCATTATACAAAAATCCAACTATGAAGTTGGCATTACATATAGATATTTGCCTCAGGAAGAGCACAATAACCATTACCATATCCAAAACTGACCCAACTATAAAGTTGTCATTACATACAAAATATCCTCATAAAGATCATAATGTTCACCAATACTTTTCAGCAGAAAAGAAATCATATATAAAACGACATGCAGCAATTAAGTCTAATCGTAGTAGAATTTTTTCATCATTCCTGATCACTCAGGTCAGATCAAACTGTGAATCTAAGGTGATCACAAGCACAAACAGACCAGAGCAAAACTAGCTGGCTGAAGTAGTCTAAAAAATGAATGATAAAATCAAAAGCTAAGTAAAAAATCAACATCTAATAAATTGGCCATTTCCAGGCCATCCAATGAAAAAAGTTCATATCCATTTCAGCGCCAAAAAAAGAGGCCAAAAAAGCTCGCATGTCATGCTCTTAGTATGTTGCTTGAAATCACCAATAGCAAGATGAAGCATATAAATTTCAGCCAAAGCATCATATATTACAGGTGGAACAAAGTCAGATAATCCAGAAAATGCCCAAGCATTAATGTCTCCAAAAATAACCAGCAAAGTATTCATAAGATTATGTCAGATATAAACAAAAATCATGTAGCCATCATCAAGAAACAATCATACAAACTACAAAATAGATAGCACAGAGAAACATATTAGAAAACCTGAAAGGTTTCCACATTTTTTGCCCCTCTCTGTTCACATGTACTCCAAAATCCTTCAAGAATGCTGCCACCTACTTTAGCCAAAGTATCTGCTTTGAAATTTCGTTCCCTATAAATGTGTTTGAAAGACACAGAATCAAGACTATCAACTAAACAGTGAACATCTTGAAGAATCATGGCTAGTTCAATATTTAATAATCGAGACTTACCAGATCCCCAATTTATAACTAACTGGGAATCCCCAAAAACTTGAATTTTATCCAAATTATGCTTCTAAGTCAGCCTAAGGAGAAGCTTAAGGGCACATAATTCTGCATAATTATTTATACCCAAGCCTAAACATGCTTTGAAAGAAGCATAATGCCTATAAGATATGAACACAATACCTCCAGACCCACAAATCATTGGGTCCCCAGCTGCAGATCCATCAAAGTAACCCCATGCATAAGTTTTATCAATTTCTTCCACAAACATTGATCTGATAGAGACCATAGATAAGGATTGTGGTAAATTCTTCAACATACCCAAGCTCTAGCTTGATACCTGTGCAGGAGTTGAGACAAGATCCTCAAAGCAAGATCTATTTCTTGCTTTCCATATAAACTAGAGTACAATGATAGGTAAGGATTTGATAAGTGCCACATCTGATAAAAAACACCAGTTTTTAAAACAATCAGACAGGGAATATCCATTCCATAAATTATTAAGTTTCAGGTGATCCTCAATAATTGACCAAACAGATTGAGTAAAAGGGCATTCTACTGCAATATGAAAATTGGATTCACAGCTCTGTTTGCATAAAAAGCACCTTCCAGGACCTTCTCTACCCCTCAAGCAGAGAACATCCCAGGTCAATGCTTTACCAGAAAGAAGAAACCAACTAAATTTTTTTGTTTTTAGGGGACACTTTATCTTCCATATGACCTTCCACCACCAGACCGATTCCACTTCTCTATTAATAAGTTCAGCATATCCCTCTTTAGGAGAATACTTGCCTGATTTAGATAAATTCCAGATAAGACAATCATCTGCAGTAGAAAGTCTAACATGGCTAGACTTGAGAATGGTAATATATCCATTCCAAGCAGCAATCTCAAGTGGGTCAATAAATCCAATGGATTCTAGAGATAACCATTCTTGAGACATCAAAACAGACAAATCATAAATTCCAATATCAGAAAGAAATTGAAAACCAGCCAAATGTAATCTTTCAATCATAGGAATAGGAAGACGAAGAGCATGTATCCATTTACAGCCAGCCCACGGATCTAAACCAATGCGTACAACATTGCCAGAACCAATATTCCAGACCAGAAAATTTCCAATGAGATCGAAAGCCCAAAGAACAGCTTTCCAGCATATAGAAATGTTCTTTTTCTTTTTAACAGTAGATCTTATCCAGTCCAGAATATTCATTGGATAAATATATTTCTGTATAGCTATCTTAACCCATAAACCCAAACCATGATGATATTCCAGACCTTTTTTGCTGCAAGTGCCTTGGCAAATAAAACAGGGACTTTAAGTCCCCATCCACCCATAGATTTAGGCATAGGAAGAAACTTCCATGATATCCAGGGTAAACCAGAAGAGTTTTGTTTACCAGCCCAAAGAAAGTTAAAACAAATCTTTCTGATTTTTTCTATGACACCCATAGGTACCCAAAAATGCATCCAATAGACTGGAATGGCCTCTAAAACAGCTTTAATCAAAATCAGTTTTCCTCCTTTGGACAACCAACGGAAGCTCCAATTCTGAATCCTTTGTTCAACTTTAATAATCAGCCAATCCCAATCCATAATAAAATATCTGCAAGGTTTAAGATGAAACCCAAGGTACTTCATGCCATTTTCAATTCTATCAACAGGAAAACTAAAGATATTCTGTAATGTAATAACTTCAGAATCTTCCATACAGGAGAAGTATAAAGAAGATTTATTAACATTTATTTGCATCCCAGATGCCTTACAAAAATGCATTAAAATCTCATAGAGAGTAGAGAGAGATTGTTTAGAACCATCATTAACCATGACAATGTCATCCACAAAGAGAACATGAGTTAATACTGTTTCATTACCAAAAGATAAACCATGATAAGTCTCACAAAGTTTAGCATGAAGAATAGCCCTCCCAAGGCCTTCAACCACAATAAGAAACATAAGTGGTGCCAAAGGACACCCCTGTCTGAGTCCCCTACTAGATTTAAAAAAATTAGTAGCAACACCATTGATGAGCAGAGAGAAAGAAATAGATGATAGACTGCTCATAGCCCACGAAATAAACTTTCCTGCGAAACCCATTTTTGCAAGAATAACCCGAATATAGACCCAACTGACTTGATCATAGGCTTTAGATAGATCGATCTTAATCATAACAGATTTTAAGGATTTAACATGCATAGAATGCATACCTTCTTGAATGACACCTACAGCATCGTGTATCTGCCTTCCCGGCAAAAATCCAAACTGTTCACCAGAAATACATCTACCCAAAACCTTTCTAATTTTGATCGAGATAATCTTACCAATAATTTTGCATACATAATTAGACAAAGATATAGGCCTAAAATCCTCAAAAGATAAAGGAGTATCAATCTTAGGAATAAGAGCAAGAAAGGTAGAGTTAAAAACACTTGGGATCTTGCCACTTATCCGAGACAATTCAATGACTCTTAAGAGGTCCTCACCCAAAACATAAAACAGGCATCTATACACCTCAACAGGAATACCATCCGGTCCAGGACTCTTATCATTTTTGCTGATGGATAAAATATGCTTGATATATTTTAGAGTAATAGCCTGCATAAGCTCAGCATTTTCATCCTCAGAAACAAAAGTTGGGAAATGACCAGCACTATGAACAATTTCTGGAAGATGGAGATCAGCCTCTTCTTTAAAAAGGATTTCAAAATGCTGAATCCCAGACTCTGCCATAGCCTCAGATCCTTCCACAAGATTTCTAGAATCATCATAAAGTTTCCAAATAGAATTGCGACATTTCCTATGAGCAGCAAATTTGTGAAAAAAAGGAGTATTATCATCACCACAACTCAACCATAACGCCCTACTTTTCTGGCGAGCCTCCTTTTCCCGAAAAAGAAGAATAGCATTCTTACGAGATTCAATTTCAATCAATAAATCTTTATCAACCACTGATGTAATACCAAAAATATGTCTATCATGAAATCTTTTCAACTCAAATTCAAAATCAACCAAATATTTAATGTTCTGAGCTTTTTTATTCAGTGACCACTTAGTAGAAATTGCTTTAATTCGTTTAAGATTCTCACTAAATTGTGCATCAGGAGATAAAGCAGACCGAACATCAAAGAGAAACCAAGAATCTTTTAAACTTCAACCAAATCAATATGATCCAGCCATCCTGCATTAAACTTGAAAGGACTATGGGCCTTAGGAGACTGTGAAGAAATTTGCAGAAAGACAGGTTGATGATCAGATACACCTCCACACCCAATCCATTGTTTAAGAAGGAAATCACAATCTAAGAAATCAGCCGAGACTAAAAGACGATCCAACCTTTTACATATACCCTCAGAACCAACTCTACGATTACTCCAGGTAGGAATAGATACCAAAGGGTTGATGTCAACAATCCCCAATCTCTCCAACAGATTGTGGAAAAAATTAGTTAAAGGATCTACTTGAGCATTAACCCCTTAGATTTTAGAAAGACCCAAGGAAAAATTAAGATCGCCTCCAAAAACTAAATAAGGATTCATGAAACAGTCCGTCTTGATCAAGTTATTCCAGAAACTTTCCCTATCCAGATAAGGCACATAAATATTAACAAAGGATATTTCCTTTTGTAAATCAAATGAAAATAAAACAGCACACAACCCTACTTTCATTGCCCAGGCATTATGAAAAAGAAAATTACAAGACTTCCAACCCAAAATAAGTCCACCCGATCTGCCCTTTGCATCCACCGAAATGAACTGCCATCCATGAATCAAAAGCTTCAAATCTTGAACCAACACACACCCCTCAATCATCATTTTTCGTATAAAAATAACATCAACTGCATGTTGATCGATAAGTCTATTTACTGCTAGTTTCTTGGGAAGACTAGCCAAACCCCTAACATTTAAGGTCATAATGATCATATAGAAACCTTGTTAAGGGAAGTTGCTCTAAGCGCCCCAACACCTCTCATTACAGGATGTAATTCTATTTCATCCCCAATCAGACCCTTATCTACTTCATGATTCCCGGGTTTATCCTTGATAGGCCGAGAAATCTCCTGAGCATATTTTGAGCATGAGCGAAGATAATACCCCTTGCTAACAATTGGAGAAGCCTTACAAGGAGATACAAAACCCAGATCCTTCAATGATAAATTTAGAATAGTAGGAGATAAGGCCTCAGAGGAAAGGTTCAGAAATGGAATGTTATCAAGATCGTCCATAGAATTGGAAATAATTAACTGTTTAAGTTTGGCTAAAGGTTCAAACTCAGGAGCAACATAATGCATATCCAAATTCTCATCCATAGACATTCCAGCCTTTGCAGTAGGCTAAATCCCATCTTTTTTGACTCTCCAAACTTTGGAAGAAGAATGTTTATTAAATGGAAGAGAGCAATCATTTGCCAGGTCTCCAAACCCATGACATCTAAAACATCTAAAGGGAATTCCCAAATAATCCAGTGGCTGAAAGAAATCACTATTACCCTTTTTAATGACCAGTTCAGCAGGTAAACCCAAACGAAAGTCTAACAGGACAACAACCCGGCCTATGCAGCAAACCCCAGATTGTAAATAAGAAAAATCAGTTTCCAAATGGGTTCCCAAAGTATTCCCAACAAGTCTGAAGAAATTAGTAGACCAAAATTCAAAAGGTAAATTTGGGAGTTTGACCCAAATAGGAACTTGGTCATACGTTTCCTTACGCGGATCAATTAAGGGAGTCCACCTCTTGATAAGTAGGCTAGCATTATCCCATTTCCAAACACCAGCCAGGATCCTATCAGCATCATCCACTGTAGAAAATTTGAAAGCTATCCAGCCCCTTGGAAGCATATAAATCTCAGGACTAGTGCTGATAATCTCATTCCAAGCCTTTACATCCCACCCATGCAGAGATTCAGCATTATAATTACGCCTTCCAAACCTCCCAACCAAGGTCAAAGCATTGGTAAGAACTATATCATTTAAAAGCACGTCTTCCCCCAGAGTCATTAAAACTGGATTTATCTTCTTGATGGGTTTAGGTAGCCTCTTCTTAGACATAGAAATTCCCTTGCTAGCAGAAAAAAGAGGAGCATGCACTTGTTCATTATCAGAGTCCGTAGACTTGATAGAATCATGATTCGCATCAGAAATAGGAGTAAATCCCAAATCTGCATTCATGCCTTTACTAACCTCTTGAACCATCCCAACTGCCCGATGAAAAACCGATAAAATAATAGGCTTGTCAACTTGATAACTAGAAACTTTACGAATATGATCACTAGCACCCTTTTCGTTGTTCATCATACCCAAAGTATCCGATTGGAGGCCCAATCTCAAAGAAGAAAGCATATTCCCATCCAAAATACTAATCCCATTCGACTGTGGAGCTGGTGAAGCTTGCCCGCATCTCTCCAAGCAAGTGGAGACCTGAAAATCAATATCCGAATAATCCACGTGCTGAGGACCCAAGCACGGGATATCCCTATCTCCCATAACCTTCCCAGGAGAATAAACCATAGATACACTTTTATCCTCACCAAAACCCTTCCGAGAGACAGACAAATGTCCCAAGGGAACTGATACTACAGGACAAGGATATAAGGGATTTAAACGAGGAAAACTAGATCGCCCATCTAGACATCCTCCATCTAGACAATCCACAGAAGAAATTACCTTATCTAATGTATCATCCGGGCCGAGGGTAGACCCCATATCTCCTAGATTAAACGGCAGAGGAAAATAGGTCGCTGAAACCCGATTCTCCACTCCAATACCTTGTTTAATACAGTTCAGGCGCCCTGGTGGAGTACGAGCCAGGGCTTTCGTCACCCGAAGCGACATTACAAAAAACAATCGAGCTGATCCCCCAACCCAGAACTATCCAAAACTATACAAATATACTGAAAAAAACCACACAGCACCTGAGGACAGGATAAACACCGTCTTTAGGAACAGAGATCAAAAGTCAAGGATACACTCCCGGCCGGAGACCCCTCTAAAGCAGCACAACAGATCGAGAAAAAAACAGCGCCTTCGCCACAGAAGAAGTATAAGATCAAACGCATAACCCCCCAATCACCACATAACCAATGAAATCAATATCCAAAACAAAATGGCATCCACAACACTAATGATGAATGGCTTCGGACAATACAATAAGCGTTTCAAATACCAGTCCAAACTCAATAAAAAAATGTCAAATCGCAACTAGGGAAATCAGACACAGCATTCACTACTGTCAAGAAAAACCATCTCAAACTGCCAAGAAAACTTTAGAAACAGCCAGTAACCAGCCAAGATTACACCAATAAAATCCAAAACAAGCTTTCAAATCTCTATACCCCACTCCCTAGAGCTAGATAACAACCTGATGAAACAATGCTCTCTAATAAATGCAAGAATACTGGGGAAAAAATTCTGAGCATACCTGCAAATTATCGCATTGAAACCATAATGCAGGTTCATCCGAAAACCCTGCGAAAGCCGAATCAACCTCCAAAAACCCTGCGCCTCAAAAAACTATACACAACACCTGAGGACAGGATAAAACCTTCTCTAGGAACAAGATTCACATAGCACTCCAGAGCGAGAAAACAGCACCCTCGACACAGCTAACCAATGTGAGAACAAAACCAAAACCTAGTCACCACATAAAGAATGAATTCAATACCCAGCAAAACGTGGCAGGTTCACAGTGCTAATGAAGGCGCTTAAAAACCAATCCAACTCGATCAGAGAAATGTGAAAACGTAGCAAGGGCATTCAGACCACTGCATACACCATTGGCGAGGAAAAACCATCTCAACGGCCAAAAAAAACACTCCAGGAAATATTAATAAACGACCAAGATTACTCCATTAAAACACTGATCAAGCTATCAAACCTCGAAGCCCCTCCACATGATTGTTCCATTTCCAACCTAGAGCTACCTCTCATTCAGGGTGCAAGCATACATAGGTAGTTCAATTAGCAAGAATACTGGGGAGAAAAACCGAGCATACCTGCAAATAATCGCATTGAAACCACAATGCAGGTTAATCTGAAAACCCTGCTAAAGCCGAATCAACCTCCAAAAAACCCTACGCCCCAAAAAACTATACTCATCCACCAAAAATCATCAGGCTCTGACCAAAAATCTACACTCATCCACCAACAATCATTCGGCTCTGTGCATAAATCATCCGCCTCTATTTCTCGATCGAAATCTCCTTCAGCGGATAGCCCACCAGGAAAAAGTCGTCACAAGGAAACACAGAAGTCCCACCAAAACCAGAAGACCAGGAGAAATACCTAGCAGACCAACAAAAAAAATGATTCCAGGTTCAGCACCCCAGCTTAACGTCCAAGAGACACCGAAAACCCTAAAACAACCAAGACTCCAGTAAAGCCCCATAGAAACTGAAGCAAAAACCAAGGCCCCAATTAGTGACTAAAGGAAATAAAAAAAGTCCAAATTCCAGAAAACCTCCAGCCATCTATAAGCTATTCCAAAATGGACAAAAGACCATCCAAAACTACACAGATGAGCTATAAAAAAACCGCCAGCACTAGAGGATAGGAGAAAACCTTCTCCAGGAACAAGATACACACAACACTCCAGAGCGAGAAAAATAACGCCCTCGACACAGCTAGCAAATGTGAGAAAACAAAACCAAATCCCAATCACCACATAAACAATGAATTCAATACCCAGCGAAACATTGCAGGATCACAGCGCTAATGATTAAAGCTTCGGACAGTACATTAAAGCGCTTAAATACCAATCCAACTCAATCATAGAAATGTCAAATCGCAACAAGGGCATTCAGACCACTGCATACACCATTGGCGAGGAAAAACCATCTCAACGGCCAAAAAACACTCCAGGAAATATCAATAAATGGCCAAGATTACCCCATTAATTCACTAATCAAGCTATCAGAGCTCGAAACCCAAAAACATCTAATTTCAAAAACTAGTCGTAGTTACAAGGGCACCTTGCATATTATTCATACATGATGACTTCTATTAAAATAAATTATTGCTATTATTATCTCTTAACGAGTGTAAACATGTGTTTTGATTTATTACATCTTGACCATCATCACAAACATATCGTTTCTTGACTAACAAAGTCTTCTTGTTTTTTTTTCTTGATAGTGTGTTTTAAATTATTATTGAATGGTAATGAAAGATACATAAAATAGAATGGGTAACTCAATGTATACGTGCCCCAATCTCATCCTAGTTTATTAGTCCATGTCACAATTTACAATTTGTAAGAAAAAATTTCGTAAAAAAACTAATGCATAAGAACAAAGGTGCCTAAACAAGAACATGCACATGTGAATGAAATGCATTCCCCTTTCTAAATGTAGCATTCATTACATTCTTTCTTTTACTTTCAAAGTTAATAAATTAAGATATTATTATTAGTATTAGTATTAGTATGAGTATGAGTATTATTGGGTTTAACTTATAAATTTGAAATTACTAAAGTTATTTTATTCAAAATCATTGTTATTCGTTAAAAATGAAGAATTTTTTATTTTTCTAAGTAAACTTAAAAACGGTAAGGAAATTCTAATAGAGAATGTCCTTTACAATAGTAGATTGTTTTCAACACTCCAGGTGCAAGATAAGAGAGAGTAAACACCCCCCACCCCCACGTGTAGATATTGAGCAATAGAGAAGAAAGATCAATAGGATAAACTTTCCAATGTGTCCAACATATTAATAACTAGCAAAAATCAGTCTCATGCAGTAGCGTGAATGCTCTTCTTGGAGAATTTTTATGCACCTTGGTTTCTTCAATCCTACATACTTAATGTGCCATGTCTTTCATCTTTGACAATAAATCACATTTAATTGACTTCACGATGAACTCACCCTCTAATTGGATGTAGGATCGCTTAGTTAGGATGCTAACTCAAGTTTCATCATGCAATAGTTGTAACTCAAGTGTCATAACTTAAGTGGAATGTCTCGTCTTTTAGTTTAATTAAAGTGTCATCTTTTAGTTTAATTAAAGTGTCGTCATGCAAAACACTTTAGTTAACTAGTTTTTCTTATTAACACTTTAGTTAACTATAACTGAAATCATGCTGATTGATTTACTGAAGTGACCGCTGTGATTTCTCCTTTAATTAACTGAGGCATACATTATTACTTTAACTGAATCTTAACAATTTGAGTTCACTTTAATCAACTAAAGTCTTCTCACGAGTAATTTCGAATTCTCTTGTTTTCTATCTATTTTATCTTTATCGCTTATCTTATATGCATGGTCAATATGTGCTAACTTTAACCTATGTATCATATCAGATTATACAAAGAAGATTCGTTAGATGATGTGATCATATTATATTACTCTCTGACCAAGTGATCATATGCTAAAGTAATTCACTCTAGAGGTGGCCAGTCTCTAGAGGAGACTTATTAGCTCTATGAACAAGGTTAGTGATACATCACACAACATTAATGCTTTGACATGAAAAGTATCACCTCTACATTGGAGGTCCACCTCAACACATGGGGATCTGACTTGACACACAAGTCCTTCTCCTTTTCCAACAAGACTGTACAACATCATCACTTTGATATATCAAACTATTCACCTCAAAACATGAGGAATAACCTTTTTATACTTGAGGCTTAGTCATCCTTGAGTCCAACCCAAGAATTCACTCCAAGTTCCTGAGTCCAACTCAAGCTCCCTACCTCAACACATGAGGCCCAATCCATACACAAGATTAGATTGGAGAATGACTCGTGATGTTGTAACTTGAACACTCCATCTTAGTGATGGATGCATTCTCTATCTTGCCAAGCTTGTCTTGGAAGTACCTGTACCTCATCATTGACAAAGGATTTGTTAACAAATTTGCAATCTGCTCCTCAGTAGAAATGTACTGAATTCTTACTGCACCTCTCTGGACCATGTATATGATGAAGTGATACTTCATCTCAATGTGTTTCAAGTTATCATGAAACACTGGGTTTTATAAGAGCTTAATACAACTCTAATTATCAAAGCGAATGTCTGTAGTCTCAAGCTTCTCCCCAAACAACCCAGGAAGTGGCTTCCTTCTTGGCAGGTAGTACCAGCTTCGAAATACTTTGCTTCTATAGTACTTGATGAAATACACTATGCTTTTGTAGTCTAGCTGCAATACACTTTGCTTCTACAATACGAGTTTCAAGACACTTTATCTTATGTAGTACTAACTGTAATATTACCGTCTTAATTGGAGTTGGCACAACCAAATAACTTTACCTAACAACTGGAGGCACATTTGAGTCGATAAGAAATAGTACCTCGAAGGTATCTAAGCACACACTTAATGTCTATGTCTAAAATAAGACATCATCTGACTCACAACATAACATATAACAGTTCTATTATGTATCAAGTACATTAAGGGAACAATGAGTTGTCTATACTTACTGGATCCGATCGAAAATATGAATCATTATAGTTTCTTCAAAATAGAAACCATCGAAGTAGTCATGGATTTGCAATCCATCATACCAAACCTTCATAACACGTCAATTTTGTACTTTCGTTGTGAAAGGAAAAATCTCATATTTCCTTTGAAAAGTTTCAAGACCAAGAAAGTAGTGCATAAGACCCAAGTATTTCATATCAAAGTCATAAGAGAACTCCCTCTTGCACTGAAATTTTTTTTATTCCTCTCCAATAAGGAACAAGTCATCAACATAGAGAACCAATATCAGATTTTGGTACTTCACAATGTTGAAGTATAGGTTTGGATCAACTTCCCTCTAAGAAAATCCCAGTATCTTAAGATAGTTGTTAATCCTCTAATACCAAGCCCCTGAGGCTTGCTTAAGCCCATACAAGGATTTATTCAGTTTACAAACATGTGACTCTTCCCATAAACTACAAATCCCTCAGGTTGTAATATATAAACCTCTTCATTAACCTTACTATTGAGGAAGGAAGTCTTCACATTCATCTGGTGAAGCTTCCATCCTAGAACATATGCAAGTGAGATCACAGATAGAATAGTTGTGTACCTGGCCATAGGAGTGAATCTCTCATCATGGTCTATGCCATATTTCTTTGAAAAACTATGAGCTAGAAATATAGATTTATACTTTTCAATGTTGCCATCAGCAGCATGCTTGATCTTATAAAGTCATTGGAAAATTACTATGGACTTCCCTTAAAGTTTAGGAACAACTTTTGAAACACCATTCTTAATAATATATTTTTATTCCTTTACCATTTCATATTTCGATAATTGCTTCTTAGCAACTTCTTCATAGGTAGAAGGTTCTGAATCACTAGTGTGACTCATCTATGCAACATACCCTAAACATATATTAGGTTTCTTTCCCTCTCTAGATGATCCTAATGGTGATCCATGCCTTTCTACATCTTATAGAATGTATCAGCAACATGCATATCTTCTCTTAGCAGGAGGTTAATCAATTTACCTCTCAACCGATTCTACTAGTTCTTCTAGAAAATTTGAGAACTCTTCTAGTTTCTACCTCTCAACATCTGAAAGGGAAGAACCAAAATATGGGTCCTCCATCTTAGGAGTCTCATGCTCCTCCATGTCTGTATCATACTGAGTATCTTTCGAGTGCTTCAATGTAGACTCTTCATGGCATGTCACATCTCCATTGAATTCAATGTGTCTTTCACCTGGTACATATATTCTATAGGATTTAGATGATTTACTATAACTAATAAAGGTGCCCTTCTTTCTAGATGGCTCCATATTTCTCCTCTTTTATTTCGGTACATGCATGTATACATGAATAACAAAATATATTCAAGAGTCTTCTCTTCCAGAATAGCATTAGGGATTATATTTTGGATATATAGTATTGTTGGAGGTGTCTTACCATAGAAACATAGGAACCTCTTAATATGTTCCTAGAATCTTCTTGCTTCAGAGCATCTTGCTCTCTTTCAGGACGTGCCACATCGTAATGACTCCACATTCAATACTTGTCATTCTTCGCTTGTAGGTCCTAGCATATGGTCTTTCCCTACAATCCAAATTTAGTCCAATGGTTAGCAACTTTACGTAATCATGAAATTCAATCATATGAATATTTAAATGCAATCGAAATAGTTCACATAGTCATGAAAACATTTGAACCAATGTTTTAGGACAACCTCCATCCATATCTCATGGAATGTTATGCAGCCCCATATGCTACTTAATCATAAAATGTACTACAGGAGCTTTACTATTCTCCAATAAAAAGAATTATAACATATTCTCATCATGTTATACTATAATATACTTCCTAATTATAGGAATACAAATCTCTATACAACTGCAATATATTCAAAAACATTCAGATGTGATTTACAAGATCAATTTATAATCCAAGTACAAATACTTCTTTTATTGTTTTGTGTGGGCCCACTCTTGATCTCTGCCTCCTTGTACATATGAATGGAGTCTTTAGATCTTCATCTTAATTATTGGAAGAATCTCATTGCAACGTGGATATTCATGTATAATCAGTGGCAATCTCCTCATTTAGATATTAATCAATCATTAGTTCATTAAATGAAATCCTCCTTTCGACGGTCATCATATTCTTCATCAAATGTGTTCTTCTGAGTAGTTTCATCTTCTGTAGCATTAGAAGCATTTAAATATTCCTTTTCCTCTAAGCTTTTCTTGGCACTCCCTTGCATAATGGACCTTCTCATTGCAATTGTAGCACTTGATCTTCCACTTATCAAAGTCTTTTCTATATACCTTCTTCTTTGAATGAGAAAACTTATTCTTGGAGAAGTGTTTCTTTCCTCTCTTCATCCTTGTCGTAAGAGCAAGGTTTTATTATTTGGAGGAAGCAATATTGCTCTGGCTTCACCCTTCCTCTTAGAGATAATCATCGCACAACCTCTCAAAGTTAGGTTGTACCTCTCGACCATTAACAACAACCAAGAATGTCTCCCATGAGGATGGGAGACCATAAAACAAAGTTTGAATGAGATCATCTTCATCCATCACTACTCTAATGCTTGTAAGTTGCTCTCTTACTTGAGAAACATTTGTGAAGAAGGAGGCCACAATCTCATCCTTCTCCATTTTCAAATTCCAAAGCTTGTTCTTCAATTCCCTCTTCTCACTTGTACCCTTCTTCTCATATATATTTTTCAAAGTATCGAAATATTCCTTTGCGGTATTCAATGGTGTGAACATGTGAATCAAGTTTCCTTGCACCAAATCATAAATTATTTGTTTGGATTTAAATTGGTTCTTTATGAAGGTAGTGCACCCTGCATTAGATGTAGGTTTTTCCACCACATTAGATACATAGCCATCTAAATCATGTTCTACCAGAATGTTCAAAACCCTCACCTTTCGAGTGTTGAAATTCAAGGTGCCTTCATGTCAATATTCTAGTATTAGTAAAATCGATGCCATTCTCTTCAAGTACCGTGCTCAACTTCTCAGGATGTACATAGGCTCAAGCTTTCTTGTCAGAAATTTGCTCTTTCATGCCCTGATCTTTGATACCATGTTGAATTTTGTAGAAATATGTTGAGATTTTTATCTTTAATTATTTAAGTGCAGAAATACTAAATACTTGAAATCAATGAACCATTCATACACATAAACATTCAACCATAACATAGGATGTACCCTGGAAAAAAACCTAAAAAAATGAGGATGAAAAAACCCAACAAATATTCTTAGTATAATTATGATAGATAGAAAATAATGTCTTTTACAATAGCATATTGCTTTCGGCACTGTAAGTGCAAGATAAGAGAGAATAAGCACCCAACTGTAGATACTAAGCAATAGACACGAGAGATCAATAAGATAAACTTCCAATGTGTCTAACACATTAATAACTACCAAAAATCAATCTCATGTAAGAAGTACTGAATCACTACATGGGAATTAGGCTCCCATGCAAACTATAGAAAATGCTCTTCTTGGAGAATTGTTCTACACCCCAGTATCTTCAATCCTTCATACACAAATGCGATGCCTTTCATTTTTTACATTAAATCATGCTTAACTAGCTTCAGGATGAACTCGCCTTCTAACTAGATGTAGGACCACTTGGTTAGGATGCTAGCTCAAGTGTTCTCATGAAATACTTGTAACTCAAGTTTCATAACTTAAGGGTCATGTCATCTTTTAGTTTAACTAAAGTGTCATCATGCAAAAAACTTTAGTTAACTAGTTTTTCTGATTAACACTTTAGTTAACTATTCTTAACTGAAATCATGTTGACTGATTTACTGAAGTGACCACTATGAGTTCTCCTTTAATTAATTGAGGAATAGACTGTTACTTTAACTGAAGCTTAACAAATTGAGTTCACTTTACTCAACTAAAGTCTTCTCATGAGAAATTTCGAATTCTCTTATTCTCTATGCATTTTACATTTATCTCTTATCTTATTTGCATGGTCAAAATGTGCTAACTTTAATTTATCTATCATATCAGATTATGCTAAGAATATTTTGTAGATGTTGTGATCATATTATATTAATCTTGGACCAAGTGATCATATGCTAACGTAGTTCACTCTAGAGGTGTCCAATCTCTATAGGAGACTTAATAACCTTGTTGTTAACACAAAAAATTGTTCACCTAGCTCTACATGGTCTAAACCACATACATACATCATATTCCTACCATGTTTCCCTTACTTTTGAACTTCACAATTGTATTTCCACAAAAAAGGTCCAAAACATTATTATTTACTATGGTTTACCTTCACTCTCTCCGAAAAAGGGGTCAAAAACCCTAAAAAGGGTTCAAAAACCCTAAAAAAGGTTCAAAAACCCTAAAAAGGGTGCAAAAAACCTAAAAGAGAGAAACCATAGGAAAATACCATGGGTCATAAAATACCATGGGTATTATTTCATGAGTATGTTGGGACACCTTTTGATCTTGAGTATTCACACACCTTTTTCCACCATCCCATTGTCATATCATTCCCACTTAGTACGTCGAGACATTATCCATACCCACCTGGAGAACCAGCCTGTGGAGAGTCAGCCCACTTCCGAGACGACCATGGTGGCCCACTTCACAAGAAAGAAGGTATAACATTTGTTTATGTTAGTTTTTCAACATGTAAGCTAGCATTATGTTAGGATCTTTTCACTGAGATAATAACAAGCACAACAATAACATAAGCACACCACAAGAGACACAAAGAGTTTTGATCAGGGAAACCATAAATGGAGAAAACCCCGCAAATTCCTCAAAGATAGAATCACCACAAGATGTAAGACCCAAAAACAGTAAGATGCACTCCCAACAGCAGTAGTCTTCTAGTCCCAGTATATTTCCTTCTCCACTAGTGCGCCACACTTGAGAGAGCAAGTGATGTGTTTCACAAGTGATAAATAGAGAGACTCTCA
>LPNX011113360.1:58169-68583 GCA_001517045.1 Pseudotsuga menziesii
CGCAGCATGAGCATGATGTCTTCTTTGGCCTTGGCCAAGTTCTTCTTGTGAAAGGCTTCTAACCTCGTCTCCCTCTGAAACTAGAACCTCTATACTCATGTAGGTGTCCAATCCATTTTCTTCAGAGAGATCAAATACTTCTATGCTTGGAAGTTGTCAACTTCACCAAGCTTGTCATCAAGTTGTTGTGATATATCACTTTGAAATGAGAACCTCAAATGAAAATAGCAAAGGATTAGATCTTAACGATTTGAGGTGTCCGTATTGGTTCAGGAGCTGGCTGATCTAGGGTTTGCCACAGAAACCCTAATTTTCAAAACTTGGAATATTTCAGATCTGATTGGATAAACAGATATATCTCTTCAAATGGAGCTGTCCAATGTACTCCTTTTCTAAAAATAGTGGAGGGAAGCTCCCGGAACAGGAAGCCCTAATTTTCAAATTTCTTCTGCAGAAATGCTTGTTACTATTTCTGTGATATCTCTGAAATTACTGATCCTCTATGTCTGAAATTTCGCACTCAGGTAACCTCACATGTCCCTGATCCAACACCATAGGTTTCATTAGAATTGGTTTAACCATTTTGGATTTATGATCCCTTTCCCAAGGTGACCTGTTACAGGACTGTTCAGAACAGCGAAGTTGTACGGAATGCCACATGTCACTGGTCCATCTTCTGAGTCTGATATTTGGTCCACTAAAATTAAAGTCCGTGTCCTTTTTGTAAAATCTTCAGGAATTCCATTTGGACCTCTGTAGCCCATGATATTGCAGATCTCCCCAGGTGTCCTGTTTATGGATGATTTCTGGAAGAGACTGAAACCCTAACTTAGAGAGATCATATCTCCTGGAATATAGCAAATATTAGGATGAATTTTGGACACATTGTTCTTCAGGATTTTATCTTCATCCCCTGCAATTTTACGCTTCTGAGACTTCTCCAACCTCAGAATATAGCGACTGTACCAAAACTTATCAGTTTTTAGTATTTAGGGTTTTTCAAGCTCGGGGTCAAACTAGGGTTTGACTTTCCTGGAGTTTCACCCAACCAAATTTCTTGATCCAGGTCTCTAAAATTCGGTTTTGATGAGGAGAAAAATCCTATGCAGTTCTCACTCAAAAATTCCTCTTTTGTAGAAAGCCCTAATTTCCGCATCGAAGACTGAAAATGCTCGGAATCAAATTTCACTTCGACAGAAAGATGCACCCTTCAATGGAGAGTCATCCTAGCATACTTTTGCTGAAAATCTGTGGAGGAATATCCACAAACTAGGAATCCCTAGTTCCTGCAGCTGCACAGTGTCTTCTTCTCAGGCTAGCTCTGATTCCATGTTAGTTTTTCAACATTTAAGCTAGCATTATGTTAGGATCTTTTCACTGAGAGAATAACAAGCACAGCAATAACATAAGCACACCACAAGAGACAAGAGACACAAAGAGTTTTGATCGGGGAAACCATAAATGGAGAAAACCCCGCAACTTCCTCAAAGATAGAATCACCACAAGATGTAAGACCCCAAAACAGTAAGATGCACTCCCAACAGCAGTAGTCTTCTAGTCCCAGTATATTTCTTTCTCCACTAGTGAGCCACACTTGAGAGAGCAAGTGATGTGTTTCACAAGTTATAAATAGAGAGACTCTCACTCTCTATTTATATTCATTCGTTCACTTGAATTGCATTTTCACACGTAGGCTCAACCTAACAATGACTACTCGAGCCTACACCTTAATTAGCGTATAATAAGTCAAGTGCCCCGAAACTTTGGGGACTTACCTAATGACTTGATATGACTTGTTTACATTATTAATATTCCCGATAGAAACATCGGGGCATGATCACATGACTCAAATACATAATAGAAACATCCTGGAATAAACATCAGGTTACAATACATAAGATACACAGAAGAATACATTCCGAAGTTACATATACATCAACAGTTTATTTGTATTTTATTTAGTTTAACCCTCGTATATATCTTTGATTTTTGTTACTAATATGTCTTATTGTTTTAGTTTTCATGAACTCTCCCTGATAGTCCCATTGACATAATCCTGGTTCTTTTGCACGTAATAAGGGAGAAATCCCTGTTATAGTTTTGGTGAATCCACTGGTCAATCCTCTTGGATCCTTGTTTTTGCAGGTTAGCTATAGGTTCGTTTTTAGTTTTCACCTTCATCCATCACCGATCGAGCCCCCATGTGACCAATCCAAACCTTCATGGCGCCAGTTCCTATCCCCCTCGGCCCCTGTTGGCTCTGTTTTTCTAATTTTTTCATGTTCGGCACCAATCACACCTATAAAGCTGGAAGCCATGACCCAACCACTCTTTTCCACTCGACAAGCATGACTTAGGTCGTGACCTTAGCCCTAATATGTACGACATGGCTCATAGATCCGGATGTCGCCTGTCTCGGCTGGATGAGCAACCCTAGTCACCCCTGTCACCCTTTTTCGAGAGAATCAATCACGTTTGACTCTCTGTTAGGCACAACTTGGTTGTTTTCTATCTAGATCTCCTATGCCTTTTTGTCCTATGTGACCCTAATCACGTCTGTTCCTTTGATAGGTGCGACTGTCATTTTACAGTCTACTTTTTTTGTCTGGTTTAGACCCCTGTCTGTCCCAAACCTTTGTCTAGAACTATTTTTCCATACAGACCTACTTTGATACAAACCCTTGCTTATTTCCTACAAAAAATACCTTGTTACCCATTTTGTTTCGAGATTGGAAGGAAACCTTTCTCATATAGGTGCACACACTCACACCATTAAGTGACCATGCTTGGTTCATGACATCGAGCAGAGCCATTAAAAAGAATCAATTAACATAATAACATTCAGATTGGGACATAATTCCCATCCACAAAACTGTGGGAAGTACTTGGGCATAGCCCTAAAACTCATTGTGGGAAGTACCATAGGAAACTCTAAGTAACTGGCCATTGAGAGGACCTGCGAAGAGAAAAGGGAAACAACCCCCACTGGATTGACTAGTACCCAGTGATGAGAAAAACCAAGAGACATCATTTGTGGAAAAACAACCATCAGTTTTACCTGAGTCGTGGAGTGAGGGGTACTGCCCCAATATGCAAGCCGTCATAAAACATTACTGTCCAAGTGACTCCTTTTGAACCATTAGGAAGCCGATTAAAACCGGGGTCCATATTCATTTCCTGTCACTGCCATAAGCCATCATTGCTCCACCACGTAATTCCTATCGGCTTACGGGGCACACCTCTCAATTCGGTTCTTTGAACCACGACTGTCAAATCCATCTTTGACATCAATCCCCACTCTTAGAGACACACATAGCCTCTGAGTTCGATTTGGATTCCTACTAATCCGAACCCACTTTATTCACTACCTCGTTTAACCCCATGGCAGGCGCACATCCAGATCCCTTCCATGGAGGGATAGTTGGAGGTGGACCTACATTCTGTCCACCCATCATCATGGGTATCCCTTATAATGGGCCCATCACCACTGCACATGCTGTTCTTAGTATGCTACCCATTAGTGGCAGCCCTACACTAGCTACCATGGTTCCTACCATATGACCTTTCATACCTGGGGGTAGTGACCCTTCCACATCTATTTCAACTATCCCTGCTACGGGGAGTCAACCTCACCATCCCTCAGTTATACATGGGAACTACATTCCTACAACCACCGACACCATTGATGGCCCCTCTTGAGCCAACCTCGGGTCTAGCCTGCCTTTCATGGCTAGTCTTAACCTTCCATATTTGGCAAGGTTAACAAATGAACCCATCAGTCATCAACCACACTGGCCTCCCATGCCTACAAAACTTCCCTCAGACATCTTAAAGTTTGAGAGAAAGGTGGGAAAGGACCCCTAAAACAATATCATGTCTTTCCACTTATGGTGTTCATCAAACCACATTGTGGATGACTATGTTAGATTAAGGTTTTTCCAGCACACACTTATGGGTGTTGCAACAAAATGGTACATTGGGGTGCCTCATGCCACTTACCCCAATTTATCCTCACTTTCCTCCATGTTCCTCCAATACTTTCAACTACCCATCCGATATGATGAGGGAGTGGAGATCCTTTTATCCTATCATCAAACCAAAGCTACCCACATCACATATCACATCCATGAGTGGCGACGTTGACGTAACTTGTGCAAGATCCAATTGGATGATACGATCTTCCTTGAATGCTTTTTGAAAAACTTACTCCCACCCATAGCTAAGGAAGTCACCTCTGAGCGATCCCAATCTGAGGAGGAGGCCATCTTAAAGGCTCACCGGTTTGAATTAATATACGCCCAGTCTAGGTATTTATATACCATCATACTCGATGCTCCCCGAGCTGGCACCTCTCACCGTGACACACTGGGGGCATCCCACGCTGCTGATGGAGTCATTGGCTCTCTCATGCAACACCCTCAATTCTATGCGGCCTCTCCCATGATGCCACCACACCCGAGTAACATCCATCGTGTTGGCCAACCCAGTTTTTCCCTTGATTACACACGTATGATGGCTCGGTCTGGAGCTACCACCTCCTACGCACCTCCCACGCCAGCTCATCACGTCCATGGGATGACTTGTTCGGCATAATAGTGTTATGTCCAAGTGGTTGGGTTTGTAGCCCCTCTACCTCCCTCGATCTATTATGCACCACCTATGCAACCCACTCCAGCTCCGGCCACGACTCCCACATTCTCTACAGGACAGGTTTATGCCCAACCAACCTTCCCCTAATAACCAACAAGGTTAGGGAAAGAAAAAGTAGGGACAAAACCAAGGCAATAATCAGCCCTAAGGAGGTGGGCTATTGGAATATATTATATTCCTTGGAAGGTAATAATGTCTTTGTATTATGTCAGAAGTTGTCTACAATCTTATGTAAAAGAGTAATATATTTAACCCATAGTTATATGTTGTTGTATTTACTTGTGTAGAGTATTTGTCCATGGTATTGTATTAAGAGATGTTATTTTGGAGAATTATATTATCCCACATGTAATATGTGAGAGTAATTCCTCATCATCTCTTAGTCTATAATAGGGTCAAGTGAGTCTCTACACATCATGTATTCTTGATGTAGTAGTGGTACTATTGTGACACTATTGTACATCATCTATATTCTTTGGGTTATTTGTGCTTTGCTCTCTTGTAAGGTTGGAGAAGACATTCTGGAGATAATAGAAGACTACCTTCCCATGGATGTAACTCATTAGGGTGAACCACGTATATCATTGTTCTCTTATCATTTTCATTTCTTGTTTTTATCATTTATGATATTTTGTTGTTTTCTCAGATATGTTAACTAGTTTAGCTTGACTTTACTATTCTAACATGGTATCAGAGTGGGTTGCTATGATCTAGTACCTTATATAGCTTTCAATCAATAACGATTATCATTTGGGCATTGTCATTTTGTTGTAGATTTGCTTTCTATCTGGTAGCCATTAGGGTTCTCTTCAGATTTGAGCATATTTTTGCATTCTTTTTTTACCCTAACCCTAACTTGTTATGTAATATTTTTGCAGAATTTTTTCAAGGGTTTGTTTATGTTTTTTCTGTAGATCTACATGATTTTGGGGTTCTTCTCAAGGAGATTTTTTTTTTGATTATAACAACGACAGTTATAAGAAAGGGTTGTAAATTGGTTAGTCTTTTTATTATAACCTGTTTTTGGAATTGGAACAACCATTATGGATCCACCAACGCGACCAAAACATAAAACTAGGCATTTTCGGGCTTCCTTTCGGTGATAAAAATGACAGTTATAAAAAAGGGCCATAACCTGGCCATGTCTTACCGGATTTTTTATTATAACCTATTTTTGGAATTGGAAAATCCATTCTGGATCCACCTACATGACCAGAACATAATATTGGGATTTTCTGGGCACATGTTTTCATATGGTTGCAAGTGAAAGTTTCTCCTCTTTTCTTTACTGTGTTTTTAACTGTGCTTTTGCAGATTCAAATCAGTAAAATGTAACTGTTTTCAAGTTCTTCACTGTTTTTCTGTCATTTTTCAGTATTAGGGTTTCTTATTTCTTGCCAAAATTTCATTCATTATGACTTTCGAAGTATATTCTGTTTCTGAATTAGTTGGTTCTAACTATCTTGCCTGGAAGATGATTGATGTTCTCAGGAGTAAGAATCTTTGGAGGCTAGTTATGTTGATGTAATTGTAACTTTGGAATGTATTCACTTGTATTTCTTATCTATTGTAACCCGATGTTTATTCCGGGATGTATTTGAGTCATGTCATGCCTCGATGTTCCGATCGGGAAGTTGCTATAATGAGAAAGTCATGTCAAGTCATTATGGGTAACCCTCCTATTTGTAAAGGGTTAAAGTCCCCACAGTTGTGGGGCCCTTGGATTAGTGAATTCGACCCTAGGTGAGTCATTGTAAGTCGGGGCATTAGTCTCCACCATTGTGTTAGCCTCCTATTGGTCGAAGGAGGCAAAGTCCCCACAAGTGGTGGGGCACTAGGGTTATTATACACTCATAGAGATGTAGGCTCTAGTAAGTAATTGTTAAGTTGGGCCGACATGATTGAGTGCACTTCAAGTGAATGAAAGAATATAAATAGAGAGTGAGACTCTCTATTTAACACACACATCATTCACTCACTCAAGTGTGGCGCACTAGTGAAGAAGGAAATACTGGGACTAGACAGAAAAAGAAGACTACTGCTGTTTTGGGAGATCTCTTACTGTTTTGGTGCTGATTCTATCTCTAAGGAAGTTGCGGGGTTTTCTCACTTATGGTTTCCCCGAGGAGAACTCTTTGTGTCTCCTGTCTCTTGTGATGTGCTTATGTTTTATTGATGTGCTTGTTATTCTCTCAGTGAAAAGATCCTAAGATCATAATTCTAGCTTATATAATGAAAAACTAACATGGTATCAGAGCTAACTTGAGAAGAAGACATTGTGCAGCTATAGAAGCTAGGGCTTGTTACTTTTTGGGTCTCTCTCCACAATCTATCAGCAAAAGTATGCTAGGATGACTCTCCATTGAAGGGTGCATCTTTCTGTTGAAGTGGATTTCAATTCCGAGCATTTTTAGTTTTCGGTGGGGAAATTAGGGCTTTGTACAGAAGAGGAAATTTTGAGTGAGACCAGCATAGGATTTTTCTCCTCATAAAAACCAAAGTTTAGAGACCTGGATCAAGAAATTTGGTTGGGTGAAACTTTGAAAAAGTCAAACCCTAGTTCGACCCCGAGCTTGAAAAACCCTAAATACTAAAACTAATACGTTTCAGTACAATAGATATATTCCGACGTTGGTGAAGTCTCAGAAGCTGAAAATTTCCTATGCCGAAGATAAAATATTTAATAACACTGTGTCCAAAATTTAGCCTCATATTCTCTATATTCCAGGAGATATGATCTCTCAAAGTTAGGGTTCCAGCCTCTTCCAGAAATCATCCATAAACAGGACACCTGGGGAGAATTTCAATATCTTGGGCTACAGAGGTCCAAATGGAATTCTTGAAGATGTTCTAGAAATTTCACGGACTGTAATTTCGTTGGTGAGAATATCAGACTCAGAAGATGAACCAGTGACACGTGGAATTTCGTACAACTTTGCTGTTCTGAACAGTCCTGTAACAGGTCACCTTGGGAAAAAGATCATAAATACAAAATGGTGAAATTAATTCTGATGAAACCTATGGTTTTAGATCAAGGACATGTGAGGTTACCTTAGTGAGAAATTTCAGACATAGAGGATCAATCATTTCGGAGATATCATAGAAACAGTAACAGGCATTTCTATAGAAGAAATTGGAAAATTAGGGCTTCCTGTTCCGGGATCTTCCCTCCACTGTTTTCAGAAAAGGAGTATGTTGGATAGCTCCATTTGAAGAGATCTATCTGTTTGTCCAATCAGATTTGAAAGATTCCAAGTTTTGAAAATTAGGGTTTCTGTAACAAACCCTAGATCAGCGAACTCTGGGACAAGGACGGACACCTCAAATCGGTAAGATCTAATCCTTTGTTATTTCCATTTGAGGTTCTCATTTCAATATGATATATCACATCATCTTGGTGACAAGCTTGGGGAAGTTGACAACTTCCAATCCTGGAAGTATATGATCTCTTTGAAGAAAATGGATTGAACACCTACATGAGTATGGAGGTTCCAGTTTCAGAGGGAGATGAGGCTAGAAGCCTTTCACAAAAAGATCTTGGTCAAGGCCAAGAAGATCATGGTTGATTCAGTCACGGATCAACTTGTACCAGAAGTGTCTTCCTTAAAGACACCGAAGATGTTGATTCCTTGTCCAAGCTATTTGAAGGGAAGAATAGAAATCAGAACATGACCTTAAGAAACCAGTTGAAGAATGTGAAGATCCAGAATGCAGAGACCATGCAGTCATAAGAGTCTCTCAAATCAAAGAACAACTTGAAGTGGTAAAAGAAAAAGTGAAGAATGCAGAAGTGGTGATGGTCACCTTGAATGGCCTACCAGGATCGTGGAATTCATTCATTCAAGGAATGTGTTCTAGAAGGAAGTGATTACTTTCAGCAGACTCTGAAAAAAAGAAGAAACTCGATTCATAAGAAGAGAAGGGAAGATGGAAGAAACTGAAGATCAAGCTCTTACCATCCAAAGAAGATCCCTCAAGCAATGAAGAATATGAAGAAATCAACTCTTGAATAAAAAACGATGCTATTATGAATGAAGAAGACGATGAAGCTGAAGGCTCAAGAAGGAATCTACCCATGAAACAAATAAAGATAAGCATTCAATTGTCATTTCATGATATTATTTTGTTATGCATTTGTTGATATTTAGTTGATGTATTATGCATGATAGGATGTTTGCATTAATGACAGTATACTACTAATATGCATGTGATGGGTAAGTAGCTCATGGTGCTATACAAATTGTCCATTGCTACTTATCTAGAATGAAACTTCTTTGCTGACATATTGGATTAGTGCACAATCTCAATGTTGTCTTGGTAGAGATGTAAGGCATCTAGAAAGTTTCAGTGAGATATGGATGAATGTTGTATTGGCTAAAGTAGTTGCATGATCATATATTTATGCATAAGAATTTGCTAATATGAATATTCCTTATGAAATGTTTCTAACCATACAACTGTATTTGACTTGTAGGAAAGACCGCATACATAATCGCCTACAAGAAAAGAAGAATGAAGACTTGTTTCTAAGAACAAGTGACGACAGTTCAAAGACAAAGAATAATATGATGAGTGCAGTGACATCATTAATACAGAACCTTCCAGCCACCAAGAAGAAAGGGAAGACTTGAATGATGTCAGAGCGCAGTATTGAGACCTGAAGAAAAGTTCATAGTTCCATCATGCAGTAGATGGAAACATCATGGGATACAAAGCAAGATTCGTAGCACGAGGCTTCTCACGAAAAGAAGGCCTAGACTACAAAAATACATTTGCAACCAGCAAGAGTTTAAACACATACATGATGAGCCTGATGAAGATATTAACCTTTGCTACGAGGTTGAAGATGCAATTCTATACACTAGATGGTCACATAGAATATTAGTAGCATAGGAAGCTACTTGTCACTCCGGTACAGAATGTTTTTAGTGCATAGAAGACAGAGGGAGTATGATGCTTTGCTTCAGAGGGAGTGACTACAGAATATATTGAGGTTCGACATGGTACGACAGGATGGGAAGATTACTGATGACTCTAGGCTTTACTGAGAGTAAAGTGGATTACAACCTTTTCTTCAAGGTTGAAGGCGGAAGACTAGTGATGCTCCTGTTATGTGTCGATGCATTATTTTCTAGGCATGGAGGTGTGGACAAGGGAAGTATGAAGTAGAGATCCTGAATAGGTTCAGGATGATGGACTGCATGACCACACTTATGGCATCGAACCTGAAGCTATTAAGTGATGCTTCATCAGAGACAGTTGATGCTACGATGTGTCGTCAGATGATTTGTTCCTTGATATACCTGACGAACATGAGACCAGATATTTGCTTTGCTATGAACACAATGAGACATGTTCACCTGATGGTTGCAAAGCATGCAGGGCTATAGTTGAGTATCAACTCAAGTATGATGCAAATCAAAAGATTAACCTAGAGGGTTATGTTGATTCAGATTGGGCAGGCAGTGCCATCGATAGGAAGAGTACTTCAGGATGTTGCTTCAGTATGGGATTAGGTGTGATCTCTTGGTTTAGCAGGAAGCAATCCTGTGTGGCACTGAGTACAGCTGAAGCAGAGTATGTCACAGCTTGTTTAGCTAGTTGTGAGGTAGTATGGCTGTAGAAGCTACTGTCTGATATATTTGATCTCCAGTTGGATTCTACTTGTATACATTGTGACAACCATAGTTGCGTGAAGTTGTCAGAGAATCTAGTGTTTCATGACAAGTCGAAGCATATCGAGATCAAGTATCACTATATCAGG
>LPNX011113360.1:68682-99197 GCA_001517045.1 Pseudotsuga menziesii
CGAAGGAACAAATAGCTGATGTATTGATGAAGCCATTGGCTAGGATGAAGGTGATAGGGTTGCTCCCTTCCATGTTAGATATGAGTGCTGGCCATTCTGTCGAGTAGGACAAATGTAAGGGCAATTTCCATTCTAGGAATGGAGGAACCTGGTCAGTTACCAGGAACACTTAGTGTAGGACTGAGTATCCATTCTGATGTGATAGAGGGATGTGTTCCCACTTGATCAGATGTAAGGGATGAACCATTATGTTCATGGCTAAAGGATTTAGTTCCTTCCATGTTAGATGTGAGTGTTGGACATTTCGACGAGCAGGTCGGATGTAAGGGAAATTGCCATTCTCTAGGAGAATGGAGGCGCTTAGTCAGTTACCAGGTAGCTCAGTCGAGGACTGGGGGCCATTCTGATATGACTGCTGGGATGTGTTCTCGTAGGATCATATGTGAGTGCAAGCTCTTCCATCACTGTGAGTAGGATGTGTTCCAACCTGGATGGATGTAAGTGCAGAGCCTTTCTGGAGCGACTGAGGGATGTGTTCCCATGTGCTCAGATATAAGTGCTGAAATCTCTCATCACTGTGAGTAGGATGTGTTCCGACCTGGATGGGAGTCCTTCATCATTATGAGTAGGATGTGTTCCAACCTGGATGAAAGTGGGAAAATCTTCCATCACTGTGAGTAGTATGTGTTCCGACCTGGATGGGAGTCTTCCATCAGTGTGGTAGGATGTGTTCCCCTGGATGGTTGTGCCTTTCTGACGAGTAGGTCAGATGTAAGTGTTGAGCCTTTTCACAGATGTTAGTGATGTGATGTCCTATCATGCTGGTGAATGTGAGTGCTGGGCCTTTCTGATGTGATTATAGGATTGGTTCTTATATGATCAGATGTGAGTGCTAGGCGTGCCTTTCTGACGAGTAGGTCAGATGTAAGTGCTGGGTGAAGACCGACATGATGGGCATGCCTACAACCAGCATGAAAAAGGTCTGGCTCTGTAGAAATTCCTGTGACGAGAAGAATCATGAGATAGCACCAGGGATGATCTAGATCGAGTGATGATCGAGATCCAGTAATGATGATCCAGCAGTGATGATCCAGATCGAGTGATGATCCATATCCAGTCCAGTGATGATGATCCAGATCGAGAGATGATCCAAATCCAGTGATGATGTTCCATGATGATCCAAATCGAGAGATGATCCAGATCGAGAGATGATCCAGATCCAGTGATGATGTTCCATGATGATCCAGATCGAGAGATGATCCAGATCCAATGAAGATGACTTACAGATGAAGATGACTTATAGATGAACATGACTTGAAGATGAAGATGGCTTTGAAGATGACGATGACCTAGATGATACAGAGAAGAAGACTTGTGCTGATAAATTGTGTCAAGAGAATACCTTCCTAGTTAAGAGGGAGTGTTGATGTAATTGTAACTTTGGAATGTATTCACTTGTATTTCTTATCTATTGTAACCCGATGTTTATCCCGGGATGTATTTGAGTCATGTCATGCCCCAATGTTCTGATCAAGAAGTTGCTATAATGAGAAAGTCATGTCAAGTCATTATGGGTAACCCTCCTATTTGTAAAGGGTTAAAGTCCCCACAGTTGTGGGGCCCTTGGGTTATTAGACTATCCTAGTGAAGTTGACCCTAGGTGAGTCATTGTAAGTCAGGGCAATAGTCTCCACCATTGTGTTACCCTCCTATTGGTCAGAGGAGGCAAAGTCCCCACAAGTGGTGGGGCACTAGGGTTATTATACACTCATAGAGATGTAGGCTCTAGTAAGTAATTGTTAAGTTGGGCCGACATGATTGAGTGCACTTCAAGTGAACGAAATAATATAAATAGAGAGTGAGACTCTCTATTTAACACACACATCATTCACTCACTCAAGTGTGGCACACTAGTGAAGAAGGAAATACTGGGACTAGACAGAAAAAGAAGACTATTGCTGTTTTGGGAGATCTCTTACTATTTTGGTGCTGATTCTATCTCTAAGGAAGTTGCGGGGTTTTCTCCTTTATGGTTTCCCCAAGGAAAACTCTTTGTGTCTCTTGTCTCTTGTGATGTGCTTATGTTTTATTGCTGTGCCTGTTATTCTCTCAGTGAAAAGATCCTAAGATCATAATGCTAGCTTATATAATGAAAAACTAACAAGTTAATGGTGAACACAAGACATCCACTGCTGCTGATGATTTGGCTATATGGGAAGCTAAAAGTGATCAAGAAAGGTGGCTCATTGGTCAAATTGTTGCAGACAGTCTTCAGGTAATTATTGAGGCAGAAGACAACCCACTTCATGTATGAAAAATTCTTTCCTCTTTATTTGATAAATTTGATGATGTTTCTGCATATTATCTTGAAAATAAGATCTTCGACCTCGAACTTGCTGACTTTGAAATAGTTGAGTTATATCTTGATGAATTGAAAACTTTAAATGAGAAATTAAATAGTTGTGGTAATGATTACAAGAAAATTGACATTACTCTTGTTATTCTTGTAGAACGTAAAATGCCATCTTGTTTTGATATGTTCATCCAAACTAGGAATAGAGCTGTAGAATTGTCTCAAAGTACTACAAAGAAAAATTTTGATGATTTTTGTAAAGGATTGATCAATGAGAAAGAACGGTTAATTGTTTCAGGACAACTCACACCTAATAAAGCTCTAACTGCACTTAATAAGAATCATAAGAAACATTTTAATAGTGCTAAAAGTTCTAATCCTTCTAATACTAATTCTGGACATGCTTCTCATGCTTGTAATGAAAATAGTAAATAGAAGAAAGTGTATGGTCCTTGTAAACATTATGGTAAAGCTAACCATCCTAAAAAGAATTGTTTTAAAGTAAAACGTTTAATGGCTAAAGCTAAAAAGAAAACTTCTAATGACTCTCAAGTAGCCTTATGTGCACCTGTTGTTTTGACTAATAATTCTTCTTCAAATGTGGAATGGATAATGGATTCCGGTGCATCTAAACATATGACTGGTGATGCTTCTTTATTTACTTCTTATAACAATCATAAACACATATCTCATAAATTTTCTATAGGTGATGGTAAACAACTTTCCGTAATTGGTCCCTGTAATGTTAATGTTACTAATGGTCAATTGGAAGATGTTTTTCATGTTGAACACATGCCCATTAACTTACTTTCTATTTATCGTGCTTGTCAAAAAGGGTTTACATTTGAAGCATGGCTTGACAAATATGTTCTTAAAGATATCAATCAAAATTTCAAAGTAGTTTCTTTTGGTCCTGTTGATCATACTGCTGGTTTATATAAATTTGCTAGTTTTAACTCAACTAAAAGACAACCATTTAATTCCTATGTTGCCCACGCTGCTGAACAAATTAAATTATGGAAAAAAATATTAGGTCATTTGAATTATGGTAAAATGCAATTGTTAACTAAAATGCTACATGGCTTGCCTCATATTTCTTCTACTAACAATGTTTGTGAAGGCTGTGTTCTTGGTAAACATCATAGAGAAATTTTTGAGAAAGGTAAAGCTTGGTGTGCTAAAGAACCTTTGCAATAAATTTATAGTGACATTTGTGGTCCTCTTGAAGTTCCCTCTTTATTTCGTACAGTCTGTTTTCTTACTTTTATTGATGACTTTAGTAGAAAATCTAAGTTTATTTCTTGAAAAATAAAAGTGAAGTTTTTTCAATATTTCAAAATTTTAAATCTTTGGTTGAAAATGAGTCTAGTAAGAAGATTAAGACTTTAAGATCAGATAATGGGGGGGAATTTGTTAAGAATGAATTTGAAGCATTTTTATCTAAACATGGTATTCAACACCAAAAGACTGTACCTTACACACCTCAAGAAAATGGTGTTGCTGAAAGGAAAAATAGAACTTTAGTTGAAATGTCTAGATGTATGCTTTATTCTAAAGGATTACATAAAACATTTTGGGCTGAAACTGTAAGTTGTGCAAACATTATTTTAAATCAAGTTCCTACAAAAGCCATTAAGCATGTTACCCCCAAGGAAAAATGGAATGGTTGGAAACCTAATATTAGTAACTTTAAGGCGTTTGGTTGTGAATGTTGGGCTCATATTCTTGACGATGAATAGAAAAAGTTAGATCCCAAGTCTCACAAATGTATATTCATTGGTTATTCTGAGGGTTCCAAGGATTACAAGTTATTTAATACCTCTACTCAGAGTGTTATCATCTGAAGGGATGTTCAATTTGATGAAGTATCTTCACCACTTGAGTCTGTCAAACCTCATGTTACACTGAATATCCCATTGTCTCCTGTTACTCCTATCTTAGTTTCATCTTCCATTTCCATTCCTGTTGTTGATCCTAGTTTACCCTCTTCTTCAAGTATTCCACCTGAATGTACTGAAGCTAAAGAAACATCTATTTCCTCTAACCTTCTTGTTTGGTCCCAGAAAACTCTTGAATCTGCAGGTAGTGAGGTCAGTAACCCTTCCGAACCTCGTAGAACTAGATCTAACTTTTCCCTTATGACCAAAGTTTTGGCCAAAGATGATCCTACCTCTTATGATCAAGCTCAAGGTAAACCTCAATGGGAATAAGCTATGACTGCTGAGTATGAGTCTCTTATGAAGAACAAGACTTGGTCTCTTGTTCCTCTTCCTATTGGTAAGAGTTTAGTTGGTTGTAAATGGGTTTATAAAACTAAGTTCACTAGAGAAGGACAAATTGAAAAGTATAAAGCTAGGTTAGTTGCAAAAGGTTTTAATCAACTTGAAGGTATAGATTATAATGAAACTTTTGCTCCTGTTGCTAAAATGAATACAATAAGAACCATTTTATCTATTGCTTCATCTTATAGATGGGAAATACACCAAATGGATGTTAAAAGTTCCTTTTTAAATGGTCATCCTAATGAAGAAATTATATGCAACAACCTCCTAGTTTTATTAATGCTGAATCATCAAATTTAGTATGTAAATTACACAAGTCTTTATATGGTCTCAAACAAGCACCTAGGGCTTGGTATGATAAAATTGATGCATATTTTTTGAAGAATGGTTTTAAGCGTTGTATATCTGATCCAAATATGTATGTTTAGAACTTTGGTACTAATATTCTCATTGTTTTTTTATATGTAGATGATTTAATAATCACAAGGAGCCAGCTTACATTAATTCAAAATCTAAAAAGTGATCTTCAAAAGCAGCTTGAAATGACTGACCTTGGTTTCTTGCATTATTTATTGGGTCTTCAAATCTGGCATATGGCAGATGGTATGTTTCTCTCTTAGCTGAAGTATGCTACATACCTGTTGGCTCATTTCCACATGAGTGATTGTAAATTTGCTCCTATGCCATTTCAGTTTGGTGTAAAGTTAACTGTTGAGTGTACCACACTACTTGTTGATGCTACTCTTTATTGTCAGCTTGTAGGCAGTTTGATATATTTAACTCACAGCCGACCAGATCAGATCTCTCTTTTACCATTAGTTTGGTTTCCCAGTTCATGCAACAACCTCATGAAATTCATTGACAGGAAGCCAAGAGGATTCTGAGATATTTACAGGGGACATTACAATATCTTGTTTTTTATTCGAGCAGTACTACAGTTTCATGCTTTAGTTACACAGATTTTGATTGGGCAAGTGACGATTCTGATCGATGGTCCACTACAGGTTATGTATTTCAACTTGGTTCAGGTCCAACTTCTTAGTCAAGCAAGAAGGTGAAGACTCTTTCTTTATCTTCATGTGAAGCAGAATATAGAGCAGCCAAAGAAGCAACTAAAGAAGCAGTTTGGTTACAACATGTTCTTACAGAGCTTTGTCTGGCTCTAAAATCGTCCACTGTGTTGAAATGTGACAATCAGGGTGCAATCCAGCTTGTTTATAATCCGATATATCACTCTAAGACAAAGCATCTTGAACTTGAAGCTCATTATATTCATGGACTTGTGGCAGATGGTTTTCTTTCTCTTCAGTATTGTCCTGCTGAGCAACAGGAAATAAATATCTTCACCAAATCCTTCATTGAGGCGAAGTTTGTGCATCTTCGATCCTTGCTTGGAATGTGGGAAGTTGTCATCAAGGGGAAGAAGTAATGAATCCTTCCTTCCTTAGTGTTAGTGTGGGCCCTTCTCCCAACCATTATTAAGGGGGAGTGTTGGAATATATTATATTCCTTGGAAGGTAATAATGTCTTTGTATTATGTCAGAAGTTGTCTACAATATTATGTAAAAGAGTAATACATTTAACCCATAGTTATATGGTGTTGTATTTACTTAGGTAGAGTATTTGTCCATGGTATTGTATTAAGAGATGTTATTTTGAAGAATTTATATTATCCCACATGCAATATGTGAGAGTAGTTCCTCCTCACCTCTTAGTATATAATAGGGTCAAGTCACTCTCTACACATCATGTATTCTTGATGTAGTAGTGGCACTATTGTGACACTATTGTACATAATCTATATTCTTTGGGGTATTTGTGCTTTGCTCTCTTATAAGGTTGGAGAAGACATTATTAAGATAATAGAAGACTACCTTCCCATGGATGTAACCCATTAGGGTGAACCACGTATATTGGTGTTCTCTTGTCATTTTATTTTCCTATTCTTATCTTTTATGATATGTTGTTGGTTTCTTAGATAGGTTAACTAGTTTATATTGACTCTACTATTCTAACACGGCCAACAGGATAACCCTCCAAACATTAACAGTGCCGACCCGCCTGCACAGAATCCCTAGCATCCCAATCGACATGGGAATAACCCATAGTTATAGAACAACCATCGGTGTGATATCTGCAACAACTATAGTAATTACACTCATTTGTGTCTGCACATGGCTCATGTACAACAAATCCTTCAAAATGACCAACAACGTGATCCAAACATGGTTGCTTTGGCTCAGCCAAACCTAATACAACCAGGTCCTCTATCTATGGTTCTCCAAAACCCCCTACCACACCAAGGGATAATTGCAACCCAGCCTTTGGCCCCACATACTCCCATAGATACTGCTACGGCCCCACCTGTTGAGGCTGGTGTCCATCACCTCATGACGTTGTCGTCTGAAGTCAACCTCTAGAATCGGTGCTAGTAGTATGGCTCCAACACAGAAACCGCTGACCGATCAGTGATGTCTACATCTACCACTACTGACATGTCTCTACACTTACCAAGACCCCCCAAACATGGGGCAGCCAACACCCCATGGTTCCCTATGCGTCTTGTCACAAACAATGCTACTACCAGAGCTGCCCTCAACTACAACATAGTTGTCGACTTGGATCAATCTCCTATAGCCATGTCCTCTTTGGAAATGCTTAAAAATTTCTCAACATAAAGTAAAGTTTTTTTATCCACGCTAGGTGTCGTTGATCCCTCTAATTCCTGATTGATCACCTTTGACTTGGATCAAGGAGAACCCAGGATTTCCTTCCAGGTTTTGATATCCATTTGAAATTTGGTCATACATCGATGCATTATTGATGAGGGGGTGACCACTTGCATTATGTCAACCTTAGTTTGGCAGAAACTTGGGTCCCCCATCCTTCAACATTCTACCACTACTCTCCACGCCTATGATGGTCGCTCTACTCAGCCACAGGGAATTCTAACGAACATTCCTATTGAGTTAGCTGGTAAAATGGTGTTGATTAACATTGATGTTTTCAATGCCCAACTTGACTATAACCTCCTCCTAGGATGTGGCTATATGTATGCCATGCGAATTAGGCCTTTACCCTCTTTCGACTATTGATGTCCCCTCATGATGGGAATATCGTGATTGTCAACCAATTGACATTAATACGATCCTAAGGGGTCAGCCACATTGCAACATGTCCTTTCGACTATGATCTCCACCATTGGCAATGTGTCCATTCCATATTTGTCTATGGTTGGCCCATGCCTATTTTCTAACACTCCTCTGATAGACACCTTTTTGTCCTTACCACCTCCTCCTATGCCAAATGAAGTATCGTATTTGTGTACTATCACATCTAGTACCATTTCGACCACATCACAACCTTAGTCGCAACCTCAACATCAGTCATCGAGAAAATATTTGGGTTCATTCCTGATCGATATGATTCCCTTCATGTTTCCACCATTTGGCATCATGAGAAATCTTGTCATGGCTACTCTAATCCTACCAAATTTTATGCTGGGAATTCTTCTATAGTACCTCGAGCCACGCACCCCACCCTTAACTCCCTAGGTTGTATTGAATCCTATCCAACCCATTGAGATGGTGGCATACCCACTTCCTGGTCCATCAAGGACTCCACCCGTCTCCAAGCTTGCACCTCCTCCTCTAAAGAAGATTGGGGGAAAGGCCGTCAAAAGGAATGATCAAACCTCACCCGACTCGCCCTTGCGCATTGTGCGATATCAAGGCCATGTGACACAAATTTTTCCATAGTTTCCTATCCTTAGAACCCACATGGACTCTATGGATACATCTAATGGAACTCCAGTAGTCACTGTCCCAGATCCGATGACAGTTAATCATAATTCAATGCAAACCAACCACCCTTGTGTAGTTTGTAGCGTGTATGGTCACTACTCTCACCATTTCCTAGACTTGCCCAAGTATTAGTCAGCCCTGCACGACCTTCGGAAACACTTTCATGAGTTCGACATCATTGTTCTTGAGAAGAATCAAGATACACCCTCCGGCTTCTTCCTTGGACACATCCAACACCATATATATGATCTCCACTTATGCTAGTCCTTCCATTACCTCATACATGGAGGATCCCTTCGATCTATCTACGCATTGTTTTAACAATGATGAGGTAATCATTTAAGCTATATCGGATTCTGATTACCCTTGGGATGATATGCATCATCACTCATTCTTTATTCCTGATGAACCTCTTTCATCATCGAATCAGTACTCTGTTGAAGCCAAAGACTTCATCCATGGTAAAGTTGACTAGTTCAAGAACCCCATTCCAGCACCCGATGTCTTTGAAGAGGGTAATATGGCTAAAATTTCTCCAACCATTAAGGTGAACATATCAACCAACCCTGAGGTAGTTGAAGACATTACACTTAGAGCCTCTTGCTCCCCTGAAGAAGTGGCTTCCTACAAAGCACTTTTTCAGGAGTTCCATGATATTTTTGCTTAGTCCTATACTGATATTCCTAGGATTGATCCATCCATCATCAAACATCGTATCGATACATGGCCTAATGTTGTGCCCATACTCTAAAAGCAAAGACCTATTCACCCCTCAAAGGCTCTTGTTGTAAAAAATGAGATCGAGAAACTGTGCAAAGTAGATTTCATATACCGCATCAGTATATCACTTGGGTTTCCAATCTAATTCCCATCAAATAATAAGGTACCATTCACATCTGTATTGACTTTTGTGACTTGAACTTGGCATGTCCCAAAGACAACTTCCGCACTCCATTCATTGACCAAATCATTGATGTGTGTACCGACCACGAAGTCTTTTCTTTCATGGATGGTTTTTCTAGTTATAACCAAATTTGAATCTAGAAAGAGGACCAGTACAAGACTACGTTCACAACCCCTTGGGGGACGTTTGCATACCGCATTATGCCATTTGGACTTAAAAATGTTGGAGCCACTTTCCAGTAGGATATGATGTTCTTCTTCGACGACCTTATCCATATCATTTTGGTCTTCCTAGATGACCTCATCGCTCATTCTCGTAAGCATTCACAGCATGTTGAAGACTTACCTCAAGTCTTCTTGTGATGTCGCAAATACAACATCTGCTTGAACTATCTCAAGTGTGTGTTTTGTGTCCCAGCCGAGTGTTTACTCGGGTTCATCATATCTCACAAGAGGATTGTGGTTGACCCTTTTAAGGATCAAGCCATTCTGAATCTTCCACCCCCATGTACTTTGCGCCAATTGCAGAGTCTCCATGACAAGGTGTTTCCTTTGTTGGAGGTTCTATGCCTAATGTCACCATGCGTACACTTGGGTCATAGTTTTTATTTTTTGTTTTGCATCATTTTTACCACAATTCAGTGACCCCCTCCAGTATTTTCTCCACATCTAGTCACAGTGAGTCCATTGTAGAAATCCGTCGCATCATTTTCACGTGAGCTGGTGGATCTAACACATCCTCTCTTCCCCTGCATCATTGGTACCCCACTGGAGGGTGCTCTCCCACGTCTGCACATGCAAACAATATTTCATACGTATGATTTAGATATAACTATTATAGCATATTTTTAGGTCCCTAAACCTATACTAGAGGTCTATGCATCTCCAGGATCTCCCTGGTATTCCATGCTCATGCATGGATCATCCTCTATGAGGATAAGAAGCTTCCACCACTGTGCAAAACACTCTTGGGTGAAGAGATGACCTGTACTAGATTGACTCCCTCCCTACTTTATTCGATCCATTTCTCAGAGTCACTTCGATTTGTGTACCAACATGTAAATCACACCTTATACGCTGAGCTAGCTCCATACCCATAGGCTTCCATTTGGTTTAGTTTTTCCCTATGCACCACTGCACCAAGGGTAACATCACTAGCTTCTAGTCAGAGTCATACAAAGTTCATTTGAGACACCGTTTGCACCACCAGTTTTGGTTTTCCGTGTTCTGTCTTTTGACAAGACCCTTTTCTCCTTCTCTCACTATGATTTTTAGGGCCATTTCCTAGAAGTCACCATGATTTCCATGTCATCACACGAATCTCCCTTTTTATGTATTGGCATGTTCACGATCCATATGCTCCATCCATACTACATAGTTGGCCATATTTTACCTCCATCCATCATCCCGCAAGGGGGCCCCATCAGTGTTATGCATTTATTCCTTTCATCCATGTTCACAACATAACCTCTTTCCATATATCGAACACTCCCCCCTTGTTTGATTGACCATTATGGAGTTTCTGTTAAGATCTTTTATGACTCCTAAAAGAATGAAAATATTTTCGAGCATGCTTGCTTCCTTTCATGCTCGTTAAAGTATTTGAAAGGGCATCTATGTAGCCTCGTTTATCTCTATTTTTGGACTATGTAGACTATCATAAGAAAAGGACCACCTTGGTACACTTAAGCTAGGAATGTTTCCCTTTGCATCCTTTTATGCTTTCTCAGACATTGGGACTATACTTTACGAAAAATATCATTATTGGTTGTCTTTAAGATCTTTTCTAGCCTTCTCATAAAGAAAATATCGTCGAGCAATCTTGGTTTCATTCATGCTCATAAAAGTATGCGAATAACCATCCAGTCAGTATAGGTTTCACCTTTTCCGGACTGATTGGAATACCAATGATAAAGAAGTCTTCCTTTCCCAAAGGTTGGGAGAGCTATCCTTTGTACACTTTTATCCATTTTTGGGATTAGGAGACTACATATGAAAAAGATACCACAATGGAGTCTTCTTCCTATTTTCAGTCTCTCTAGAAATGAAAACACCATCGAGCATTTACTTTCTTGGGCTCACTAAAAATCCACGATACTGTGTCATAATGGTGTCTTTAGGCACCACCACATATATTACATTATGCCATCTTTCCCCCATTGGTTCACCTTTGTTTAGAGTATTCTGCGATGAGTCTTCCTTGGTTCCCCTGGATATCACTAGTCCTGTTACTTCCCTCAGTATTTTCCATTTGCAGTTATCTTCCTGGTATTACAGCTATGATCACTCTCCCATGAGTTAGTTTCATTTGCTGCTAGGTCATCCCTGCCATCATACTCTGAACAAAGGAATTTTGAGTCCCTCGTACTCCCCTGCCCCTGTTCCCTCATTTAGTGTGTCAGTACCCAGATTGGTCCACATGTTTGGTTATCCCCCTCGCACTTCTAGTCAAGGACACATATTTTCCTTGATTAGTTGTAGGTCTTCCTCTATCGACGAAAACACATCTATTCCACAGGATAGACCCAGAGGTCCCTATATCCTAGTTTCATCCACATTATTGATGAGTTCCTTGGACCACTTAAGAGGAGCCATTAATGCCTCTCGAGATGGTTGTGCCTCATGTGCTTGACTTCAGCTACATCATCGCACCATTGAGACTCATATAGGGTATTGGTCCATTCAGTATTTGGTCGAAGACCTCGGTTGTCATCTGACTCTAGCACCTTGGTGAGTCTACTATGGGACCCACACAATTTCATGTCCCTTGTGATTTCTGAGCTACGTCGGCGACAGTGTTTGGAAGCTCCTAGTATTTCACTTCCATGTATCTCCATTACTTGATGCGGCATATTGTACCGTAGAGATTTTGACTTTCAATCATTGAGTCCATGTACATGTACACTTCTAGATCCAGCAGAGCATCAGTTGTGATGATATTGCATTCCACGCGAATTTCATTGTTCCTATGTATCGGTTCTTCAGATTAGCATTATATTCATCCTCCTATTAAGGCCACCATTATGTATCATCATTTTTATATGTATTGATCAACTCCCATGTTTTTGAGCATTGATTCGATTATTTATTCTTTTGACATTGTTATGAGCATGGGTATTCCTGCCTTGCCCATATACATGTCACATATTCTTTGTATCTCACTCATTGTTGGGAACCATAAATAGAAAACCAAAATCCACCATTGTTCGAACAAGGAAGCTCTACTTCTCCATAGGTATCTCCAGTCTCTCCATTATTCACATGATCTCATGAGGTCCATGGACTATACGATGAGCTCCTTCCCTCACACATCAGGGGGCAATCTGTTAACACAAAAAATTGTTCACCTAACTCTACATGGTCTAAACCACATACATAATGCATATTCCTACCATGTTTCACTTACTTTTGACATTCACAATTGTATTTCCACAAAAATGGTCCAAAACATTATTATTTTCTATGGTTTACCTTCACTCTCTCCAAAAAAAAGGGGTTAAAAACCCTAAAAAAAGGTCAAAAACCCTAAAAAAGGTTCAAAAACCCTAAAAAAGGGTGCAAAAACCCTAGAAGAGAGAAAACCATAGGAAAATACCATGGGTTAGAAAATGCAATGGGTAACCACATTGGGTCAAAAAACCCTAGATCCATTATATAAATATATTGTGAAGGGCTCTCCCAAAATACCTTTTTTCCCATTTTCATTTAGTGAGTACATTGGGACACCTTTTTCTCTCAGGTATTCACACACCTTTTGCCACCATCCTGTTTCCATACCATTCCCACTTAGTTCGTTGAGACATTCTCCGTACCCACCTAGAGAACTAGCCTGTGGAGACACATACCACTGCCAAGATGACCACGGTGGCCCACTTTACAAGAAAGAAGGTATCATGTTTGTTTATTTGTATTTTATTTAGTTTAGACCTGGTATATATATTTGGTTTTTGTTACCAATCTATCTTATTGTTTTAGTTTTCATGAACTCTCCTTTACAGTCACATTGATGTAAGGCTGGTGCTTTTGCACATAACAAGGAAGAAATCCCTGTTACACTTGTGACCAAGGTTAGTAATACATCATACAACATTAATGCTTTGACATGCAAAGCATCACCTCTACACCGGAGGTACACCTCAACACATGAGGATCCAACTTGACACACAAGTCCTTAGCCTTGTCCAACAAGGCTGTACAACATCATCAGTTTGACATATCAAAATATTCACCTCAACACATGAGGAACACACATTTACATTTAAGGATTAGTCATCCTTATTTTCAACCCAAGAATTTCCTCCAAGTTCTCGAGTCCAGTTCAGGATCCTTACCTCAAAACATGAGGCCCAATCTGGACATAATATTGGATTGGATAATGAATTACATGACACTCCCTCTCAACGATGGAGGAATTCTATTCCATGCCAAGATTTCCTAGGGAGTACCTATACTTCGTTAGTGATAGAGGATTTCTTAACACATCTGCAATATTCTCTTCACTAGCAATGTACTAAAGTCTTACTGCACCTCTATGTACCATCTCTCTAATGAAGTGATACTTCATCTCAATGTGTTTCTAATTATCTTGAAACATAGGGTTTTCTAAGAGCTTAATACATTTCTGATTAATAGAGTGAATGTTTGTAGTCTCAATCTTTTCCCTCGAACAACTGAACAAGTGGATTCCTAACCCACAATGCTTTTCAACAAGTAGTACTAGCTTCAATGTACTTTTATTTTGTGGTACTATCTAAAATACAATTTTCTTATGTAGTACTAACCACAATACAATTTTCTTCTGTAGTACTAGCCGCAATACACTTTGACTATGTAGTACTAGTTGCAATACACTTTTTCTTCTCTAGTAATAACTATAATATTTCCATCCTAATTTCACTTGGAATAACTAAGTAACTTTACCACACCATTGGATGCATATCTAAGTCCATAAGAAATAGTACCTCCAAGGTACTTAAGCACATGCTCAATGTCTATTTCTAATCTCATACATGATCCGATTCATATCATAACATATAATAGGTATACTATGTATCGAGTACATTAAGGGACTAATGCGTTGTCTATACTTGGTAGCATCTATGACATCCGATCCAAAATCTAAATCATTGTAATCTCTTTAAACAAGAAACCATCATAGTAGTCATGGATTTGGAATCCATCATACCAAACCTTCATAACACATCAATTCTTTCATCTTGAAGTCAGAAGAGAGCTCCCTCTTGCAATAAGGAACAATTCATCAACATAGAGAATAAATATCAAAGGTTGGTTCTTCACAATATTGAAGTACATGTTTGGATCAACTTCTCTGTTAGAGAATCCCAGTCTCTTAAGATAGTTGTTAATACTCAAATACCAATCCCTCGAGGATTTCTTAATCACACACAAGGATTTCTTCAGTTTACAAACATGGGAATATTCCCATAAACTACAAAACCATCAAGTTACAGTATGTAAACCTCTTCTTTAACCTTACTATTAAGGAAGGAAGTCTTCACATTCATCTAGTGAAGCTTCCATCCTAGAACATATGCAAGTGATATCACAGCTCGAATAGTGGTGTACCTAGCCACATGAGTGGATGTATCATCATGGTCTATGCCATATTTTTGTGAGAAACTACATGCTACAAATATAGCTTTATACTTTTCAATACAACCATCAAGAACATACTTGATCTTATAAATCCATCAAGAAGTTACTATGGAATTCCATTCAGGTTTAGGAACAACTTCCCGGACATCATTCTACATAATAGATTCATATTCCTCTACCATTGCATCTCTCCATACTCACTACTTAGTAGCTTCTTCATAGGTGGAAGGTTATGAATCACTAATGTGACTAATCTGTACAACATACCCTAAATATCTACCAGGTTTATTTCTCTCTCTAGATGATCCTAATGGTGCTCCATTCCTTTTTACATCTTGTATAATGTATCAATACCATGAAGATATTCTCTTAGCATTAGGTTCATCAAGTGAGCTATCAGACATTTCTACTAGTTCTTCAGGAGCTAGTGAATCTAATAACTCTTATGGATTCCCCCTATCAACATCTAAAAGGGGAGAACCATGATCTAGGTCCTCCATCATGGGAGTCTCATGCTCCTCCATGTCTATATCATACTAAATCTTTTTTGAGCACTTGAATGCATCCTCTTCATGGAATTTCAGATCTATCCCGAATTCAATGTGTCTTTCACCTAGTAGATATATTATGTAGGCTTTGTACGATTTTCTATAACCAACAAAGGTTCCCTTAATTCTCTATGGATCCATCATTGTCCTCTTTTATTTCGATATATGAATGTATATAGGACTATCAAAAGATCTCCAGGAGTCTTTTCTTCCAGAATTGTATTAGGGCTTCTATTTTGGATATAGAGTATTGTTGGAGGAATCTTCCCATAGAAATATAGGAACCCCCCATCTAATCATAGAAGCTTACCATTGCAAAGAATCATTCTCTCTTTTAGGATATTCCATTGGAATGAATCCACTTTCAATACTTGCCATTCTCTACTTATAGGTCATAGCATATAGTATTTCCCTACAAGCCAAATTTAGTCCAACAACTTTGAAACTTTTCGTAATGATGAAATTCAATCATATGAATATTTTGATGTAATGGAAATAGTTCACACAATTGTGCAAACATTTTAACCAATGCTTCAACACAACCTCCATACATATCTCATGGAATGTAATTATGCAACCCCATATTTTACTTACTTAATCATAACATGTAGTACATGAGCTTTATTATTCACCATTAAATGAAATTATAACATATGCTCATCATGTTATACTATAAAATACTTCCTAATTCTAGGAATACATATCTCTATACAACTATAATATAGTAAAAAACACCCAAATTTTATTTACAAGAGAAATTTATAATCCAAGTACAAATACTTATCTTTTATTGTTTTTGTTGGCTCCTTCTTGATCTCCGCTTCCTTGTAGAGATGATCGAAGTCTTTAGATCTTCATATTATTTCTTGACAGAAGCTCATTGCAACTTGGATCTTCATATATCATCAATGACAATATCCTCATCTAGAGATTAATAAATAATTCATGCGCTAAATGAAATACTCGTTTCGACAGTCATCATCTTCTTCACTAGATTATTTCTTCTAAGTAGTTTAGTATTTTCTAGCAGTAGAAGCATGAAATATTCATTTTTCTCTTTGCTTTGCTTGGAAATCCCTTGCATAATGAACCTTATTGTTACAATTGTATCACTTGATATTAGACTTATCAAATTGTTTGTTGTATACCTTCTCCTTTGAATGAAAAAACTTCTTCTTGGAGAAGTGTTTCTTTTCTATTTTCATCCTTGCCATAAGAGAAAGGTTTTATTATTTGGAGGAAGTGATCTTACGTTGGATTCACCCTTCCTATTGGAGACAGTCATGCCACAACCTCTCAAAATTACGTTGTACCTCTCAACTATTAACAATATCGAATAATGTCTCCCATGAAGATGGGAAACCACCAATAGCAGTTTGAATGAGATAATCTTCATCCATCAACACTATAATTCCCGTAAGTTGATCTCTTACTTGAGATATACTTGTTAATAAGGAGGCCACAATATCCTCCTTTTCCTTCTTCATGTTTCGAATCTTTTTCTTCAATTCCATCTTCTCACTTGGAGCCTTGTTCTCATACATATTTGTCAAAGTATCAAAACATTCCTTTGCAGTCTTCAATGGTGTGATCATGGGCATCAAGTTGTCCTTTACCGAATCATAGATTATCCATTTGGATTTATATTGGTTCTTCTTGAAGGTAGTGTGCCATCAATTGGATGTAGCTTCTTCCACCACATTAGATACATAGCCATCTAAGTCACGTCCTTCCAGGATGTTCAAAACCTCGACCTTCCAAGTGTTGAAATTCAAGGTGCCTTCAAGGGGGTCTTCCAATATTACTAAAATCAATGACTAAGGTTAGTAATACATAACATGACATGCAAATCATAAACTATACGTTGGAGTTCTACCTCAACACATGAGGATTCGACTTGTTACACGAGTCCTTAGCCTTATCCAACAAGACTATTGAACATCATCACTTTGACATATTAAAGTATTCATCTCAACACATGAGGAATAACCTTTTACACTAAAGGCTTAGTCATCCTTGAGTCCAACCCAATAATTTACTCCAAGTTCATGAGTCCAACTAAAGATACCTATCTCAACACATGAGTCCTAAACCACACAGAAGATTGGCTTGGAGAACGACTCACCATGTTGCCTCTCTAACACTATCTTCATGAATTAGTCGTAAGAACTATCCTAGAGTTTATTAATATTACTTGGCTATTAATTTTTTACAATGGTTTGGATACCTCCAAGCCCCATCCCTAAAATAATTCCATGACTTGAATTAATATTAATATAGAAGTTAACAATTTCCAATCTAGATTACATGGTTTTTAGCACTTTATAGGAATTGGGAACCAAATCCCCAAGTATTTCAACACTACAAATCAAAGTAATCTTATAATTTGGAACAAAAAAGTGTTGATACCTTTTCTTGCCTTAGTTTTTTTTAGCAAATTTCTTACCTCAGTCATTTTTTGTGAGTTTATTTCCTTGTGTGGAGGAGGAATAAAGTTCCTCTCCTTTCCCCAGTCTTCCACACCCCATTTATGCACTCAGTTTAAAAAAAAAACAACTAAGTGTTCAACTAGTTATGAGTTTGTTTCTCTGTATGTGGACTGCAGAGAATTTTTCCCACTCATCGTACATTTTTTTTCTCTACACCTCCACACTCTCCACTCCTTTGTATTTCCCCTTCCATTTTATTCTAAGTATCATGCAACATGGGGATCCTCCTTTCCCATCTCCATCACCTTTTCAAGAATTGGCGAAGTGTTGGAGAAATGAGAATTCAAAATCGACAAAGTGTTGGCTTCGGTTTGAGTTTGTTTCTCTATAGTGTGGAGTACATATACTTTCTCCCACTCATTGTCCAACCTTCTGTTCCACACGTCCATACTCACCTTTTCAAGAAATCAACTAAGTGATGGAGAAACTAAAATTGATAAAATGGCTAAGTGTTGGGCCACATACGAGTTTGTTTACTTGTATTGCACCATGGAATGTGGATATTTTTTCCCATAATTCATTGTTCAAACTTTTTCTCCACGCCTATGCACTTCCTTTCCTTCACATATCGTTCTTACAGTATCTCCCAATCCTTCTTCCCTTTAATAATTCCCAAACTAATGTGGAAGTAGTGATATTTATACCACATGGATGTATTCCCACCTACCCCAAGATTTTTCTTTTCATGTTGTCCTTTGCAATCAATGAGTCATTTAGTGAATGTACTTTGACACAATTTAGAAGGGGATTTGAAACGACGTTCTTAGATTTTGAAGGACTTCTCTATGTGTGAGGGTGGAAGACTATTCAAATCACGTGTGATTGGCATTAATGGAGATTTTATAATCACGATTAAAGCGAGCATAATTCTTATATCAAGAACAAATAGATGGCTAGAACATGGTTCCCAAGGAAAGGCCAAAGCAGTATTGTGGTCACATGGAAAATTCCTTGGCAGAAGAAAACAAGGAGTCATTGGGATATCTCTTATCATTGGCATCCCAATTTATCTAAAGAAGAAAAGCAAAGTAACCATATTTTAAGTATAAGTTTTCCAAAGAATCTTGCATGCTTGAGGTCTTTGACTACAAGGAAATAGTCTGTTGGTTTTCAAGGCACTTTGATCTAGTTCACCATATAATTGGGGTAGAGGAAGAGGGGAGAAACTCAACCCCCCTTACTCCTCTTAATTTCCAGACAATGATGAATCACCGTAAGATGAATAAGTGATTCAATGTTGTAAAAGCATAGAATTCCCTTTATTCTCATGCTAGAGGATGAACCCTTATTGACCAGTGGTGTTCTCACCCAAAATACATGAGAAAATATGGAAAAATTGGAATCACTGAGTTGTCTAACCCATATCATGACGTTTATTGACTATTTTGAAGGTTGGCGGGCTAGGACACCACTTACCAAATGAGCAGGTATGCTATCTATGTTTTAATCTACACCATTCAATGAGGATATACTTTTAGTTGGGCAGAGATAATCTATAATAATATCTCTCATTATTTGGTCACATACTAGGCGACCAGGAGGTTCTTTATGTCTTCATATTTGGTATTTAGTTTGGATTTTTCTAATATTTTAGATTTGTTGCAACCAAATTAAATATAATGAAGTAAAATTGAATGAAGAGGAGAGTCAACTCAAATGGTTAATTAATATTGGAACATAGGAATACACAATAAAGTTAGGGTATAAGTAGAAATAGAGGAATATTTTAGTATTGAGATAGTTTGGTGGGGGGAATCTATTTGGAAACTAACTTGCCATTTTAAATAAATAATACTTATATGGTTGGTACTAAATAATAAATTTATAACATGGGAAAATGGATAGAAGAGAAATTGAATGAGGTCAACTAGATGTCTATAGCGCAAAAGTAGTGTTCAAATAGTGAATCACTATTTGTGACTTTCCCAGTTTTAAAATAAGTATGGAAAGAGATTACATATCCTATAATGGGATTGACTAAGTGAGATACATAGAAAATGATTGAATTCCTTTTTGAATAGTTATTTAATGAAAAATTAGCAAATTATAAGTCATTTCTTTCCTTTTTTCTTATAATTTATGGTGGAATAGAATTAAGATGATTTTTTAGGGTTTGGATTTCACAATTACATAAGTAGCACATACAATGAGATTTGCATGGGCTGATAACAAAATTATTCTGGAAGTGATATCCATTAAAATTTTAATAAGGCCACATATTAATTAAGGAATACCTTGGGGATACTTTGGTGGATCAATACAAGATTACCCTAGTATCTATTGAGTAGGGGTTGTACTATGTTTCAATTCAATACATTACCTAGATGTAAAGTACGTTGTTGGACAAGGTTCAATAAAACGAGCTAAAATTCTATGATCTATGGCTATTATTGAAAATTGCAAGGAAAACAAGGATAAAAACTTGTCAGTTGCTAAGGGACTCAAAGATCTTGGTGGGTCAAAAAAAACCAACAATGCAATATTGTTTGACATTGTTACCAATCATGAAATTTCTATAGATGTAAAATCAATTTTTGAAACTTTTTCTTTTACACATGTCTATCTATATTTTAACATACAAGTGGATAAATTATCTAATGAAGATTTTCTCTTGTAGGAAGGTGGCTTTATTAAATTTGAATTCAGAGAAAGCGCTTTCATACCTGCTATAAAATCGATTGTTTTAAGTCTTTTTAGATTTAATCCAAAGTTTTTTTTCATACTGAACTTTTGGAAATATCTGGAATATTGAATTCAAAACAAAAGTATATCAATGGACCATTTTTTGGGGTGTTATAGGTAGAAAGAGTAGGTGTATGCAATATATACAAGAACATTGTAATATATTTAGATGCAGTCTTATGAGTATGGTAGACAATCCATAAATCTTATTAGGTAGTTTCAACCTTTATGGACATCACAGTATAAATTTTTATTTATCTCTTAGAAATATCAAATATAAGGATATTTTTATTTAGGAAAAAAATTAGTTGGAAACCATATGCAATGTTGATTCCACCAAGACATAATTATATGCCAAATATATTTCAACCATATGAAACTAAATGTCAACATAATGCAAGATTGAAGAAAGTAGTATGTTAATCCCATGCTAATAGTATGCAATTCAATGCAAAGTCAATGTAAAACAACTCAAATATGACACCAATTACTATATACAAATGAATTCATTGTGCATGGATTACAATGTAATGCCAACATGTTGCAACATCAATATGATGACCTTAAAGTTGTTCTCGATGTAGGATCAATGCAACTTTCCACCTACAATATTGACATAATGCAAAATACACAATTTTGATGCCAAAACAAGAAAGAGGCAACACTAAGCATGGTGTTTTGGAAAATATGTTATGCAACTTTGAAGTATTGGGGGCTTAAGAAGACCCATGTAATCACTAAAATAATCCCAGCAAGGGTTCACATTAAGAACAAGAAAAGTGGTCACACATGTTGAGATGCAACAAATGATTCCCCGAAATATACCATGTGTGAAGTTGTCCATAAATTGTTTTGGAAAAAATTACACTACAGGATGATGGTGGAGACAATGTTATAACCTTGTTTATAGTACTGAAGATCCATTTATGGAAAACATTAGCAAGAATATTATCCATGATAATAAGAGTATTGGAATTGTTGATGGAATTCCAACAAAATTCCTCCAATTGTATGACATCCAAATCTTCTTCAAATTTACCAAGGCATCCAATTGGAATCCAACTATGTTCAAAATGATGTCCAAAATGACGAGTTTATGATACTAATGGATAAATGCACAAGAAAGGTAATATTAATTCAATATGTTCTCTCCTTTCTTTCAATATATGTGTGATCCATATTTATTTCACATTCAAGTACTCTACACACCATTGTGACAACACTCTAGGATTTCTTGTGCAAAGGATGCAAAAAAACTACCAAAAAATTTAAATCTAGTAAACTAGAAATTCATCGAGGCACTTATTAACAAAGAAATTACAAACACATGATTGCATGCTTATGAATTTTTCATTGGTGTCAATGGTAGAATGGAAATTGATCACAAGGAAAAAAAATCAATGGATCCATCAAAAATAAATATCTACTTGCACACCATTGAAAACATTACCTAAACCACCCTCTATTGAAAACAAGAGGCTAACCAATCTGGTGAATCCTTAATGAAACAACACCTTCCATTAAATATTACCTAATATGAAGACCTTGTAGTAGGGAGAATATCCATCTTTGGGATGATATCACTATGGAAAGATCTCCTCTCTTAACCAATGGATCCCTCCTTGAAGGATAACCTAGAATTATGTCTCCATCATTATCAAGATATCATACCTCTCAATATGGTATTAGTGAGATGATGGGACCTAGGGGAAATTATTCCCTCTCTACCCACCACCAAAACCTTAATATATGACTTGAACCCTTTTGTAGTGCTTGAAATGGTATCACCCCATACACATCTCTTAAGAGAATGAAAATATGTGGGAAAATTCAATGGGGTGTGCAGTGTTATGTAAGGATATTTGCACTTCCTTCAATAGAAAGAAAACTAAAACATACAAAAAAAATTGTGGGAATATTAGGAGGATAATACCTCCCTAAAATTAATTCTTTTTTCTAGAAAATAGTTGATGGGAAACTATTGACAGTGGAAAATATTAGAAAGAAAAGGAATCATGGGGACACCTTTATGCACCTTGTGTAAAAAATATGAAGAAAACTACTCATAGTGGGAAATATTAGAAAGGAGATCATGGGGCCACCTTTATGGACCTTGTCTAATAAAATTGTGTCAAAATATTCAACTATATTGAGAGGCAGGGAGGTGAATCAATATAGAACATATTTTTACTTTTACTGCATCATCAACTCAATTTAACCATGTCACATTGTTAATCATATTAAACAATAGTCAACAATAATGCATAGTGCATAAATAATTTATGCGGAAACACAATAAGGGAGAAAAACACAGGAAGATGCCTTTTCAATAAACAATTATTACAAATATTTGCAAACACCCATCTTCTTGAGACACCAATCTCCCAAGTTTACAAGAAAAAAATTGAGTGAGGAACCAACCCCCTATATTATTCAACACCGATTGAAAGGAAACTCCAACTCCCTATATTCTCCAACACCGACTAGAACAAGGCACCGACCCTTTAGATTATTTAGAACCAAATAAAATGAAACTCCAAATCTCTAAATTCTCCAACACCAACTGGAAGGAGCCACCAACTCCCTTGATTCATCAGCACCAGCTAAAAGAAATCTCCAACTCCATGCCTTCACCACCCTACCCAACATAGTAGAACCCAATATGAAACATTACATGGAAGTGATCTTCCGATCAACAATGCTACCACCCCAATCAGAATCAGTATATCTAAGAAATAACACTCCTCCATTAGAGACATATTTAAGTCCATAAGAAACTATACCTCATAGGTATATAAAAATATTCTTATCAACAGCCCAGTGTCTGTGTCTAGGATCGGTCATGAAATGAATGAAAATTATAATTGCATAGAAAATGTTTGGCCTCGAATGTATCAAGTACATCACCGAACCAATCAACTGTCTATATAGTGTGGGGTCCACTGGATCCAATCTAGCTGATGGTGTTTCCTGAAATTGGAATCCATTGGAGTGTTTATAGATTTACAAACCACCATGCCAAATATGCACAAGATGTCCACAATATACTTCCCTTGAGATAGAAATATCTCATCGTTCCTCTGCCAAATATCAAGGTCTAGGAAGTAGTGCATAAGACCTAAGTATTTCATATCAAACTCTAAGGTACGAGCCCTCTGACACTCTACAATTAGTATTTCCTCTCTAGTGAGGAAAAGATCATCCATAAATAGGACTAGTACCAAAGGTTTGTTATCCACTAATTTGAAGTACAAGTTTGAATCTACATCATTCTTCAAGAAACCTATTTTTTGAAGATAACTGTCTATTCTGGTGTACCAAGCTTGAGGAGCTTGGTTTAACCCATACAAATATTTCTTCAACTTGCACACATGGTAATACTTCCCATGTATCACAAAACCATCAAGCTTTTCAATGTAAACCTCTTCCTCAACCTCACCATTGAGGAAGGAAGTCTTCACATCCATTTGGTGAAGATTCCATCCTAATATTGATGCAACTGAAATAATACATCTAATGATAGTACACCTGGACATTGGAGAAAAATCCTCCTCATAATTATTGCCCTCTTCCTCAGAAAATCCATGGGCAGTAAAACTGGCTTTGTAATTTTCCACACTTCCATTTGCGGCATGCTTTATCTTGTAATTCCATGTGGAAGTTACAATTGACTTCCTCTCATGTCTAGGAAAATTATCCCAAACATCATTCTTCAGAATAGAATGATATTCCTCTATCATATCATCTTTCCACACTTTCCATCCTGCAACCTCTTCATCTGATGAAGGCGTTGAATCACTGATGTTTCTAATCAATGAAAAATATCTTGAATACCTATTAGGCTGCTTGCATCCTCTGGAAGTTCCTATTGGTTCTCCATGCTTCTTAGCATATTTCAATACATATCGACACCATGCTGACCTCCTCTTTGAAGGAGGTTCATTAACCAGTTCAAATGGTTCATCAATGAAAGGTAGGTATGTATGCTCTACTGGATTCTCCCTCTGAACATCAGAAGGGGAAGAATAATCATCACAATCCTCTGATATAGGATCATCATCCTCCCCTATATTTGGATCACATTCAATCTCTTTTGACCGCTTGAATACTGCCTCTTCATGGAAAGTTACATCTCGACTAACCTCAACATGTCTCTCACCGGGTACATAAACTCTGGATGCCTTGGAGGTCTCACTGTAGCCAACAAAATTTCCCTTATTTACATAAGGTTCCATCTTGTTCATATTTTATTTTGGTATGTGATTATACATACACATGACATCCAAAAATCCCAAGATGTGATATGAATGGTTTCTCACTAGTGAACACCACTTCAGGTGTTTTCTCATTAAGAACTACATGCAAACTTTTGTTCTGTATGTACACTGATGTACTATTAGATTGTGCCCACAAATTAGCACATATATCGTGATCATGTAACATGGATTTTTCATCCTCGCAAATAGTTATGTGCTTTGTATATGCAACCCCATTCTGTTGTGGGTTGTAAGGAATTGTTAATTGTCTACATATCCCTGCATCACTATAAAACTCATTAAAAAAATTTGATTCAAATTCTCCACCATTATTAGGGCACGGATATGCCTACTTGTATGGTTCTCAAATAAGTATTTATAATCTTATAATACACTGAAGTTTTCAATTTTGGATTTCATGAAGTAAATCCAGGCCTTATGGGAGAAATCATCAATGAATAAAACATAATAGATATTCCCACTAAGGGATGGGGAAGACATGGGTCCACATACATATTAGTGCAATAAACATAATATGCCTTTATATCTAGTATGGATGCTAGGAAACTTCTTTTTAACATTATTTCCTAAAGCACAACCTCTACACATAATATCATGTACATAATCAAAACTAGGCATACCTTTCACCATTTGCTACAAACCAGGGAGTTATATGAAGTGGAGATGTCTAAGCCTCATATGTGAAATATTGCATGGGATGATAGTATGATGTCTCATGGCCACAATATACTCTCTTGGGACCTTTCAAAGTCCTCCTTCTTGAACTCCAATAACATTAGCAGTATCAATGTTCTAGTTCTTCAGCAACAAGTAAGCTTGATTCTCTATAAAGATGACTCATAATCCTTTATCTTCAAGGACATAAATAGAGAGTAGTTTCTTCTTTAATCCAGGGACCTAAATAATGTCTTCCACATGTAGTGTTTCTCCTGAATTTATCTGGAAGGATGTCTATCCAAATCCTTAGATTGAGTATGTGGACTTATCTACCAATTCTACCATGCATGCAAATTGTTTCTCTTTGTTGTTGGAGACTACACCCTTGTATCTTGACATGTTCTTTGAAGCACCATTGTTAACTAACCATGTATATTCTCCTACAATGAGAGATATGGACAATGCAGAGACAAGGTAACTCTTCCTCCTTGTCTCTTTCCCTTCGAGTGCATCTTCTTTGGAATTTTCTTCTACGACTATGGAAGAATGAAATATTCCTTCTTTTATTTTGTTCACATGGAAATCCCGTATAAAGTGTCTCATATTTTGAAAATAAAAAGTTATGAGTTTTTATTTTTCAAAACCTTTATTGATATCTTTCTTCTTTGCACGAAGAGAATTCTTGGGAGTCAATGAATTCCTCCCTTTCTTAGTTCTAGCCGTGATAAATAGATTCTCCACCTTAGTGTGTACCACTTTATTTTGGATGTGCTCTTCTTCTATAATGAAATCATGGCAGAATATTTTGAAGTTAGGATGATTGTATCTTCCATTTACCGTAGAAAGAAAGGTATCCCATGAGGTGGTGATCCCTTCAATGGAGGTTTTAATAATATCATCCTCATCCATATCCACATCGATGCTTGCAATTTGATCCTTCACCTGTGAAATATTTGTGAAGAATGAGGCTACAGTTTCATCTATTTGCATCTTCATGTTTTTCAACTTGTTCTTCAAATCCCTCTTTTGAGTAGGTCCTTCTTCTCATAGATATTCATGAGGGTGTCAAAACAATCCTTTGTTTTATTCAATGACATGATAACCGACACGAGGTTGTCCATCACTAAGTCATATATGATCCTGTTTTCCTTTTCTTGAATCTTCTTGTAATTGGTTCTTCCTGCATTTGTAGTAGGCTCTTCGAGTATGGAGGTCACAAAAGAATCAAGATCATGCTCTTCAATAATGTTGATCACTCTTGTATTCCACGTGTTGAATTTTGATGTACCTTTAATTTTATCTTTCAGTCAAAAGGATAATGATGACATTGCTTCAATCTTTTCTCAATGCTTCAAGATCTGTGTAGGTTTAGAATGTTTTCAAAATACTAATCTCTTGCATTCCCTTGTTATGATACCATGTCAATATTTGAGCGAATATGAAGATACTTTGAACTTTAAATTTTTTGATAAACAAATCGAGTGCATGTATATCTCATAAAACAATTAAAAAAAATATCAATCCATAAGACACATAATGTATCTTGGTAAAACCCTCCAAAATTCGGAGGATGAAAAACCCAATAAACAATCCTTTGAGTATGATACTATAATGGGAGAGAATGATTTTACAACACTTGTATATTGCTTGATAGGATATATCTAAGAAGCACTAGAGATAATGGAGATCATATGGAATACTGTCATAGCCTTGTCAAGTGTATAACACTCTAATAACAAGCTTATTCAGTCATACAATAAAGGTAGTGAATGGTTGCATTCATTTTTGGCACTCTGAACACTATTAACCCTATGTGAACTCTCCACACATTACCTATTGCGCCTTCCTTGAATTGGTGCCAGGTTCTCACCTTGTAATAATATACTACATTGAATATATGCTCCCTCCATTAATTCACCGGTGTTAAATGCCTCTAATTGAATGTAACTGAACTGAACTGAGTTGAATTGAACATAACTGAATGTAAGTGAATTGAACTGAATGTAACTGAGTTGAACTAAATAGAATTGAATGCAACTGAATAGAACAGAGTGTGAACCGATTAACTAATTTCTTGACCATTAGTTAGGATTTTAACTAAATGTTTTTATTGCTTCACAATCAGCGCCCTCCACAACAACGGTTTACATAATTATAGTTAATTATTACAAAATATCAGATATCATATTTTATAATAAAAACTAAATATTATAATATAAAGAACTATTAAACAATATCCTAATTATTATAAAATCAGTATCAAATCCATATACAAAGATAACTATTTTATATCGTACTAATTTTAATAGGACGAAATGTTCTAGAGGCATGGAGAAGATAAAAGATAGATCTTTTTTATTGATCTGACTTGCTAAGGTTGTCCTAGAAATTTCAATCCTTCTTTCTTTGTCTTCCAGTTAAAGATAATGTAACAAATTTATCCATAACCAAATAATTCTTCCTAGCTTGATACTTCACTGATTGGTTCTAAGCGGAAGAGACAACCCTCGTAAATCCTTTAAGTGTTATTAACCTGAGTTAGTTATTTTCTTTTATCCATCCTAAGTTAAAATATACTACATTATTTGGCATTTATAGTAAAATTTTCTCACCTATGGGACCGAATTTATCCATTAGTTCATGCTTTAAGGGCTTATCCTCCCAAAGATGAGCTTGTGGTTGGGATTTTCAAAGCATTGGGGTTTAGGAAGTAGAGCTTGAAGCTGCATATGGAAGGTATGATGAATGAAAATACCTACATGAGCTCTAGGTCCAAGACCTTGTTCTAATCCCAAAGGGAAGGGAATTTTTTCCATTGTCGGTTTTCCTTCCCCAGTACCATTGGCATGGGTGGGTTATGAAAGGCCTTTGGTAAGTCTCGATAAGTTGTGTGGACACCTAATACTATGCTGAAATGGTAAACCATTTAACTATCATTTTTTGAAAATAGAAGATGCACAAAGAAGAGGCCAATACAGGTAGACATGGAACTGCAAATTATTTTTACAAGCTCACAACCCTAATAGAAAAAATGTGACAGATTATCGGCTATGGAGCTTTCGTTCTTGAAGCTTCACCAAAGGTGTACACGTGAATTTTTCCCAGTTTTTTAACCTTAGCAAGTTTTTTTTAAATGAAATATGTTGTGTACATTCTCTCTCACTATATATTATCATGATAATTGAGGCCATTAAATTATTACTTTTATTTTCTTTTCCATGGAAACTCCTCTCATAAAATTATTCTTGTAAACATAGAACTCAAACAAGAGGTCACCTACAACCAATACAAGATCAATTAAAATTCAAATATGGTAGATATCCTCATTCTTTCATGGTTTTCTTTTGGACATGAGCAAGTAGATGCTGATACATTTTCATTTTAGGTAATCTTCTAATCTTATTTTCCTTATGTTTTTTTTGGTAATAAAATACTTATATTCACATGAAGCCTATAAATAGACAAAATTAAAACAAAAGCTAGTGCTCAAAACCCTTAGGAGAAACCAAATTAGTAGCTAGTTATATGAACCTAGGTGCCATGTGTAATTGATATACAAATAGCTACAAACTCATATTCCTTTTTTATATATGTGTAACTAGTTGGAAGCCTCATGTGGGATCCCTTCGATAACCATATCCAATCCTTGTACTTGTTTAATAGCCACACCACAATAGAATATAGGTTAAAGTATAAATAAAGGTATAATGAATACATGAATAATAGGTGGGATTCATGCATATTAACTATTGGCATTTTGTGCCTCATTATCCCTTCTAGTTCTAGTTGGTTTATATCTTTTTGTTGAAGGTGGATTTATTGGTGTTTATGCTTATCTTGAAATCTATTGGTAGTTTTGCATTTGGATCTGCTATTTTGCAGGATTACAAGTGTCTTTTAATCGAATAAATCAAAATGGGGATAAACTGGTTCTTTCATTTATGCTTTAGCCTATTGAGTTGAGTGAATTGAAAAAACAAATTGAATTAGCTTGGATGCAGTTGTATTTTCTACTACTTAAATTTAGTCAAGTGGGTCTGATTCAAATGCTTATGTATCTTATGTTGGTCCATTGGATATTGCAAAGAATATGTTTGCTCTATATTCTACCACTTGGATTGGCCTATTCTACTTGCTGGACTTTGTTATTTTAATGAATTTTATAGAGATGGTGGTGTCTTTGTATCTTGTTCCTTTTATTAAGGTGGGGTTGTGAGTTCCATGCTAATGGCTCTTACTTAGTGCTTCAAAATTTTTACTTTGGAAGCGAGAAGGAATGTGAGAGATTTATCCCTCACTATTTTCTATAAATATTTTGTTTACTAGGATATTTTGTAACGTTGTAACTATTTGTTGTATAAATTGTAGATGTTGAAGTTGTCAGATTGGAAAGGTTTTATAATTTGGTGGGGGTTATGCTCAGGGGGTTATACCTTTTTCATGACACGAGAAGTTCCTTGTTAAAGTTGGTTGTTGGATAAGTTGATTTGTTAGATATGTGAAATAAATAATGGTTTTAAATGAAATCAGAAATTTTAATTGAAGGTAGGGTCAGGTGACTTGAAATTTTAGGGGGGGCATTGCATATGATCAAGGGGAGGGGGATGTATTTTCACTTGTGATAAAATCCTTGCTGGAACTAGATGCTAAAATTGTAATAGTATTACTTACAATATTATGTTCAAACAATCTTAGGAACTTATTTTATCTCAAAAGGTGAACTCTTTTGAAGGGCATTTGCATACAATGTATAGCCAATTTTTCTCCCATGTGGTATGTTTGTTCAACCATGATCTATTTGTTCACTGTTAACACCCAAAAAAGGTTAACTACCTCATCTACCCCATTTCATGGCTCATTCGTCCATTTACCTACCATATTTCCCTGAAAATCCCACTAAAAGCC